>JAZEWT010000020.1:4909793-4927458 GCA_036362905.1 Mordacia mordax | reverse complement strand
TGCCGCTTCTGGCCATGGTCAGGGAGCACGCTCGTGCTCTTTGTTGGGGTCAGAGAAGATCCCAAGTTGTCAATTTGAGCCAAAGGAGTTTCACCGTTTAGCGTTGTGCGACCGATCACGCGTGTGATTTAAGTGTTGGCAAGGTGACGCAGTGGTAACACAGGAAACGAGTTCTGTCTGAAGTGGTTCAATTCCTGGCTCAGACGCCTATCTGCTTGGAGTTTTTATGTTCTCTTCCTGTTCTGCATGGGTTTCCTCTGGGTTTACTCCCACAAAAAAAGGTAATTAATGAATTGGCCGACAATATAATTTATACGATGCAGGGACCGGCAAATGTTGACGCTGGCTGGCTGCTTGACTACCTGCCCCCCACCTCTGTGGTTTCCTCCGTATCCAGATCTCGTCGATGGCCAGGCGTGCAATTTGCGTGCGTTACAAATTGTATTATTCTTGTTATTCTTATTATTTGGCAAAGCTCTGGAAAGCAATATTATTATAACTAGCTGAGTACCTACCCTACGGGTACTCGTGTTCCCAGCATGTAACACACACTTACGATGTTGTTTGTTGATGACGTTCTCTCCTGATTGCTTTAACCTGGATTTCTTGCCGATATCCTTTGGGCGATATTGCTTCCCGGCTAAAGTTTCAGAAGAATGACCAATAAGTTGGAAGTACGGCCGAAACAAGATGTAAAAGCCTTGGTAATGTGCAGATAAAATCTGACCTCATGAAGGATTCAACCCAGTACCCTTGGTGCGGACATACGTTCGTAATGATGTAAGGTTTCACGGCTCAATGGATGATGATTGCTTACCAAAGCTGTTCTTTCAGGATAGCCGTGTTGAGCCTCTCTCGTTCGCTACGTTTCGCCTTCCCGCGTTGGAGACATATTCACGTATTTTGAGACTGAGTGAACTATGAATGCACTAGTTCAGTAAGCAAACTTTGTACGCGCACAACACTTACTGCATTATATATATATATTTATATCAGTGCTTAGGAACATCCTCATCCCTATACGCCCCTTATCCCAATCCCTGCACATGATCGGGCCTCCTGCCCCCACTGTCCCCCCCCACCATTTCACCCCCCAGCAGACGCGGAGGAGTCGTTCGAGTTCCTCATTGTCTCGCTCACGGGCCAGAGCTGGCACCTGGAGGCGTCGAGTGCGGAGGAGCGCGAGGCGTGGGTGCAAGCCATCGAGAGCCAGATCTTCGCCAGCCTGCAGTCCTGCCACAGTGCCGGCAGCAAGGTCGGCGGAACCACAATGGCTGATACGCGGCGGCGGTCTCGAATGTTCTGTTGGCGGCGCGCGACGTGATTTTATTTGTGGCACCGCTGCCCTGGTCATCACGCGTTCGTGAGCGTTGAATTGCCCGTGTTGGTGGAGTGGTCTGTCGTGTTGATGTCGGTTTTCTCGGCTCTTTGTATGAGAATTGATCTCAAAAACCGCTCATTCTGTATTGCCACGTCGAGCATCCGCCGTCTCTCACATGCGATGTTTCGTCTCCCACCTACGAGGTGTCATTATTAACATTGTTACCAGAAATTTAGAACATTCAGTCTTTCTGGTGAGTATCTATATACCAGGCTGCATTGGCTGGGTCATGTGGACATACATACCCAGCCACCATATGTCCACACAGCTTTTGTTTGACCAGATAGAGGGGGCTAAACAGGGGTGGCACGGGCCTAAAGAAGTGATGGACTGATGTGGCATAGGAGGACCTGGAGCTGAGTGAACTTGCTAAAGACTGGTACCAGTGGTGTCAAGATTGGCATCTGTGGAGGAGACTCGTGAAGGACTTTATGGGAGAGATACAGACAATCGCCCCCCAACAACAGCGGGGTGCAGAGGAGAAATGTTCACAACAATAAGCAGAGCACAATAGGGAGTACAAGTGGTGCATCTGCCCAGTCGCATCAGTCAAGCAGCCCGTGACATCTGGTCCTATTTCTTTGATCTACTACCAGCGGGCCTTCGACACTGCACGTGGCTTCAAAGTGCAGTTAGTCTGGCGCAACTGTTGTGGTGACGCCACCGCCGCGTGCTGGCGAACGGCCGTTGTTGACGCTGTTGTTTATGTCGGTTGCTGGTTGCGTGGCTCTTCCCGCGGAGCAGACGCGGACGGGCAGTCAGAGCGACGCGCTCACGATCCAGTCGATCCGGAACGTGCGCGGGAACTCCGTGTGCGTGGACTGCGATGCCCCCAGTGAGTGTTGCCCCACGTGCGTCTGCAGAGGTCACCCTGACACGTTCGCGCGCACGTCTGTTGTAATGGACTGTCAAGGCATGTCCTGTTAGCCAGTGCCGGTTAAGATTATCACGGTGCCTGTGGGGGTGGAGTGGCCAATACCACGTGCACATTTAAAGATAAAGATGCCCCTTACATCCTTAACTGACCATCGAGTCAAGTGCTGTTAGGCATCGCATTTAAAGACCAGCACAGTACACGAGGGCGTGGGTGTCTTTGTCTTCCCAGTGGCGATGTTAAAACACCGTGCTGGGTACTCATTTAGGGCTGGGACGACGTAGGGGAAGCCCCAGGACCAGATCAGAAAATCATCACCGGTGTTGGCCGTGAGTGAGAATCGAACGCGGGTCTTCGGATGCGTAGCACAGCGTGATAAGTGCTGCGCTACGCACACATAATCATAATAATAATAATTGCATTGATAGAGCGCTTTTTCCCCGAGAGTCACAAAGCGCTGCACAGAGCTGCGGACAGAACGACATAAATCGTCTCCCCTTTCAACTCTCTATTCATCGCTCTGTTCATCGTTTATATCTCTGTCCGTTCATGCAGCCAACTGTGTCCAACTGTCGGTCATTCAGCCACCCATTAATCTGTCCCTGAAGCTCCTTAACAGATGCTTTTCCGGGGTGGTCGTGTCCAGCGTTCCTCCTCCCCTCTCCTTCGCGGTGTTTCCTCTCCCACGTTGGAAGAGGCGTCATCATCAAGCTCATGTTAATTCACGCGTCACTCATTAAGCTGCCAACACCCGCAGCAGCGTTGTGACTATCGTACACACATCCTTCATATATTAAAAAAAACATAACTGTCAGCTCAACCATGCGTGATGCGGGAGGTAATACATCGCGAGACTGGAGGAGGAACGCTCGACACAGCGGTTCTGAAAGAGCAAGTCTTGGCAGCAATTCTCATGCGTGAAATCGTGAGAATCTACAAGGTTGTCCAAATGTCTTGTGACACCTGTTTCATAGTTTTTTTCTTCTCTCCAGTTTGTGATCTTTCACGAAACCCATATGCTCACCACAAGCGTATATCTGAATACGTAAGAGGCATATGAAATAAATAACGGTTATTTAAAACGGAAGCGAATGAGTAAAGTGATCACACGTTAGGAGTCAATTAAATGGGAGTGACGGGACATCCGGATGAACCCCTCGCCATCAATCTGCGTCTCTCGATGTGTCCCCCTCCGTCCGTCCGTCCGCCCGCCCGCCCGCCCGCCCGCCCGCCCATCCGTCCGCAGACCCGGACTGGGCGAGCCTGAACCTGGGCTCCCTCATGTGCATCGAGTGCTCGGGCATCCACCGCAACCTGGGCACGCACCTGTCGCGCGTGCGCTCGCTCGATCTGGACGACTGGCCGCTCGAGCTCGCCGCCGTCATGCTCGCCATCGGCAACGCCACGGCCAACGGCGTGTGGGAGGCCGACACGCAGGGCCGCTCCAAACCGCAGGCCGACTCGCCCAGGTGAGGCCGCCGCCGCCGCCACCGCCACTGCCGCCGCCTGTTCTCTGCGGGGAGCGGTGATTTTCAACCCACGTTTCTGACCGGTGTCCTTTTGGGGAATGTTGCTGTGGGTTCCGCGCGGTTTTACAAGAGTAAGCGATACGTGGGAAGTGAAGACGAATTAAGATGTAAACGGCCTTGGTGTTGCGCTCTTTGTGAAGGATTCGAACACCGTACACTCGGTGCGGATATATATAAGATAAAGACAGAGATCCCCCATACAGCCTTAACAGACTGTAGGGTCAAGTGCCGTTAGCGAGCACCTATGAAGGTCGACACGGCACACGAGGGGGATGGGTGACCAGCACAACGCTCGGCCGCCTTTGTCTCCCTCGTGGCAATGTTTACACACTGCACTCATTTAAGGCTGAGTTAACCTAGGGGAGGCCCGGGACCGGTTCAGAAAATCGTCACCGGTGTTCGCCGTGAGAGGGATTCGAACTCAGGTTGCCGGGTTTGTAGCCCAGCGCGCTCACCGCTGGGCCACCGCTCCCCACTATTGCATTGTGTATGTATGCGGACATACACACATGCAATACACTTGCTCCATTATATATATATAAAAAGATTCCCATTGCAAGTGTGGCCGACCTAGTCTGGTGTTACCCATTCCTGTTGTGCCATTGGTTCTCTCTTTCCCGATCTTGGGTTTAAAAAAATAAATAAACAAATCCCCTACTAATCAAGACAAGTTCATAACGACTGCGGCAGAGAGTAGAGGGAAGCCAGTGCGCAGCACACATCACTACATTCAATTAGCCAAAGGATGGTACGCATAATTGAATTCAGGCTATTGATCACACCCAGTAGCGCCGTTTCCTTCCGCCCCCCCATCCGGCGAGCGGCGTGCCGATCGCCGGCCGGGGAGGTGTGTGTGGTGCCTTGCGGCGCATGTGCTGGTGATTGCCTCCTCCCATGCAGAACCCGATTACTTTGGATGCAATTTGCGCTACGTGAGTTACACGGTTTCACAGCGCCCGCTTTTCGGCGGTGATTGATTTGTGCAAAACTCTGAGCGTCCAACCCCGTACGATGATGCGAAATTTTGCCTTCGGCGAAGATGCGAGTCTCTGGGTCTCGGAGTAAATATCTGCAAGTGCATGGGTCTGTATATGATTGTATGAATCTCTATGTAGGTTTGTAGAAGTATGGGCCACCATGCATGTAAGATAAAAGACGCTTATAAAGTCTTTTTCTCTTATTCCTCTGGTAAAAGCATTCTGCAATTATTTATCCATGTACACATTTTGCCAAATTTGACAATTGCACAGCGAATTGCTCGTTTTAGATTACACACAGAAACAGAGCCCCCGCCTGTGCCAATCTTGTAGACAGTGAATCACAGCACCTTTATTCTTGATGGCCTCTCCATAGAACAATATGAAAGCGTGAACACCGAATGCATAAGCAATTCTGATTACTGTAGACAAGAACACTTATTTCCGTTGCATCTTCCCTGCCTGCATTGGCACCTTACGACCCGATACAGGATTAAGCAGACACTGGTAATAAAAAACCCAATTTTTTATTTACTGCTGCTGATTTTGCGTTCTGGTGCCGTTGTTGTTGACGCGCCGTTCTCTCCGCAGCTCTGTGAAGCGCTTTGTGACCCTCGGGTGAAAAGCGCTCTATGAAAGCAATCATTAATTATTATTAATTGTTGTAGGGGTGCATCTTCCGTTCATCGGTGTGACCAATGAGAGCGCATCGAGTAACTTTCTATTGCTGAGGATGCGGCGCGGAGGGCCGGTGAGAGGGGAATGCATCGCCCCCCACAGCCGTTACCTAGGTGAGAGATGAACTCAACCCACAGGAGGGAGAGGAGGAGGAGGGAGATTTCATCCCAGAGAGACAGGAAGCCACTTTCTCCACTCATCTTCCGCCTTTGGAAACTTTGAGTCGGAGCGGTGGCTGCCGGGGGCAGCGTCGCCCGCTCCCAGCAGGGGAGCGTTGTTTGTGCGCGCGCGCGCGCGATCTCTCCCTCCGCCAGCCATCTGCGGCTGCCGGATTCATTTCCTGCCCGCCATTGTCTCGCCGTGGTCTTGTGATTGTGCCCCGTGTTGTAATTACGGCTGAGAGTGCTCGTCTCGTGCCCTCCCCACTTCCTGCCAGGATCCCCCCGAGGCTCAGTGGGAACTGAAGCCCCCACCCCACCCCATCGCTCCGAATCCTCCTCCACACCCCCACCCCTGCACTCGCTGCCGTCTTGAGGGAACTTTCGAAGCGTGGAGCCGTGCAAATGGGCACGGAGGCACAAGTGTAGCAAGTGGTTTGCTGGCTTAGATATTGCTTTTGACACGTAAACAAAGATTTCTCCATCGTCCTCAGCATCATCACCATCATCAACCATGTATTGACGTAGGTTTTCACAGCTCGATGTTTGAGAATGGCTCTCAAGAGTTGCTCTTTGGAGATAGCCGTGTCGAACCTCCTCTCTGCTGGATCGAGGCTTCCGCAAACCGTCAGCGTCACTCACGCGACACGGCGATCCATCGATCACCCGCACACAAGCTGATTCCATCGCTCCACGGGATGTCCCCGCCGCTCCATCGTCAGTGGCGACCACGGCCCACGATCCTTCACATGGCAGTGGATAGCGCGCACCGCACTCTCCACCCAGTGACCCGAGCTCATTTCCCGGCCACAGCGAATTATATCTGAATTATATCTGAACTGGCGAATTATATCTGAACCGGTCCTGAGTGACCCACCATAGCCAACTCTTCACGAAGCAGCACTGTTAAGTATTTCCAACAAATCACCACGACCGACATGGTGTGCGGAGGCCTTCGCATTGGCAAAGCTCCGTTATATATTTCGCAAAGGAAGTGCGCCAATGTTGTGTTTAGGCCAATGTAACAAAACAAACCTTGAGAAAAGAAAGGCAAGTAAATATAAACAGTATAAACAAGATAATAAAAACGGTAGTAAAGCACAGATTCGTATGACATTATGAGTGTCGTTTATAAAGTCGTTACATTTCCGGAGGAGTGAATTGTTACGCAATGATCTTTTTTCTATTTTTTTAAGATAGATAAAAAACGAAACAAATGAGACCAGAAAACAAAGTAAAGTCGCTCTCACTTGTAACGATTCACCGCTGCCTCTGCAACGTGGAAGGAGCAAATAATTCCAACCCTCTACCACTGGCATCTGATCAGAAAAAAAAATTGAGGAAAAAATATAAACCTCTCAGATTTGGCTGGCCGGTGTGCGAGCTCACGGGCCCTCCCCCATACATCCGTACCTCCCCCCCCTACCCCCCATTTCACATCGACAATCGCATAAAAGATCCAGCGCTTGCCCTTTTCATCCGGGCGAGAGGCAACACAGCGAGCCACTCATATCCAATAAATTACCCTCTCGCCGCCGAGTGACGCCAGCCGCCCTTCGCCCCGAGCATCCCTCAGGGGGCTCATGAATGGGGTCGCCTTTATCCTTTATCTCCGAGCGCCGCAAAACACCCCGTGATATTACTATAATTGAAGGGCAATTACCACAGGGCGAGCCGAGCGGCATCAGCCACGCCGCCGTGAAGGCCTGCGCCGCTTTGCCGGGCCCGTGTATGCATTGGAGGGGGGTGAGAGGGGGCAGTGGGGGAGACGGGGGGTCTTGTTTGAGGCTCCCTTCGCAGGAGACGGGGTGAGTATGCATGAGCGTGAGACATGCGGACGTGGCGCGGACTCGTGGATAGATGGACTGGAAGATCTGTAGTTGAGTGGACTTGCTGATTGGTACCAGCGGTGTCAAGATCGGCCTCTGTGGAGGAGGCTCGTGAAGGGCGCTAAGGAGCAGTTGGACGCAGATGCCGTCCAACAACAGTGTAGGGCAGACAGGCGACGCTCACAACAACGAGCGGAGAACCAGGCATCTGAAACGCAGCAAGATGGCCCAGTAGGGAACATAGGTGGTGCATTTGCCATTTAACCTCAAGTCAGGAAACCAATGATATCTCGGATTGTCCTGTGACCTCCTTCCAGCGAGCTGTCGAGACATTTTGCGTGGCCTCAGTGCATGTGACCTGACACCAGTGCAGTGGCAGTGTTACTGCCACTTCGTGGCAGTTGTCGATATACAGGTATTGTGTCACAGCTCTCTGGTTTATCAATTGCCTGCGACCGATTGACTTCATTTGTGCCTCATGTTGTCCCATCTCGGATGCTGAGCAAGGGTTCAGTCTCTTTTGCACTTGTATGAGTGACCTCCAGCAGGGCTTGCCAGGTGTTGTAGGCGTGAAACGTGGCCAAAAGATGACAACACTGTTACTCCCTCGTATACAGCACACTGCTGGGTGCACTGCTTTCTCCAACGTGGAATCAAACAATCATTAATACTATTTTTAGCCATTCATGCTCATGCAGGCTTCTCCTAAAATATTCTTGAGAATCAATCGGCATAAATATTTGGCATGAATTTGTGTTACATAAAATCAATACAGCGATTAAGCAATATCATATATGAAGACGGCGATGGACTGGCGTCCCGTCGTCGGGTGTATTCCTGCCTTACGCCCTGTGTTTCCGGGATAGGCTCCGGCTCACCGTGACCCTATATAGGATTAAGCGGTTTCAGATAATGAGATGAGATGATAGATATATGAAGATTGTTTGGTCAAGGCGTGGTGGTATACCTGGCAACCTTTATCTTTTGCTTTGTGATGATTACCACACCAAATAATAATGTTCCGGCTAACTCAACCAAGATATAATTTGCCATTGGTGTTGTGCATCGTGGCTAGGAAGTGGAGAAGTGTCATTGGGATAATAGCAGAGGACTCTGCATGACCACCGTTTCTATCGGCACAGCAATGTTTGACCATAGCCTTGCAAACTACAGCAGCAGGTGCTGTTAGTGAGCACTGATTAGGGTCGGGTCAACACATGAAGTGGGGTTGTAGTCAACGCCACGTCTGGCCGCCTTTGTCTTCCCAGTGCTGATCCCTGCACACTGAAATATGTGGTCATTTCTGGCTGAGTGGACCTCGCGGGATGGCCCAAGACCGGTGCAGATATATATCCGCGATGTTGGTTGTAAGCGGGAATTGAACTCGGGAAAGCCGGATTTGGTATCACGGTGCGCAACCCACAGCGCCACCACACACACACACAGCTACGCGTGCAGATATTTACACGCAGACAAAAACGTTGAAACACACGCAAGCAAAAACAAATAAAAACCTCATGGAACCATGAATACACGCGCGCACACACAAGGGCACTTGCTCACCATCAAACTCCTTTCACCGCGAGCTGTTGAGGCTGCAGCACGCGGCGACGTCGTCGTAACTCCCCCCTCCCTCCATGTCCTGTGATCACTGCACCATCATCGTGTGCCCGGCAACCCGAGCAACACCCGCACCACACAGAGGGTGGCGAGAGGTGGGAGGAGGCGGCGGTTGCTCGATGCCCCCCCCATTCCCCGTTCCCTCCGCGCCCCCTGCAGAGAGGAAATTTGGGCTGTTTTTGAGCACTGGTGTGAAGACAATGGCAGTGGCTCATCCTCGGGGGCGAGCACAGGAAATTTGCCGGCCGTTCTAAAGCCGCCTTCTCGTCGTCTGCGTTGCGCAGTTTGTTGTTGTGAGAGAGGCGGTGCGTAGTGCCTGCAGCCGGGGGCCTCTTCAAAGGAGGATGGGAGCCAGAAAAACAAACAAGCTCTCTCTCTTGTAGAGACGCTTGACAGTGATTCATCACCGCCGCCTCCACCGCCCCAAACTGCTCTGCAGCGATTTGATGACTTCTTCGAATTGAAATCAAGACTAGTTTTGTTTTGTGTTATTTGTTTTTTGAAATCGTTTATTTAATGCAGTTTATTGAGGAGCGGGATTTTTACGTCACGTTTGTAAGAGTTTTGTTTGTTACATTAGCCTAAACTAGCTGAGTTAGTAGCTGTCCCATGGTCAATCCCGTACTAAGCGAGTAACATGTGCTTCTAACGTCTCTTGTGAGCGACGTTTTCTGCTGACGTGACAGCTTTCATCTCAGCTTCTTCCTGATCGCCTTTTGGGAATATTGCTGGGTGTCTTAAGTTTTAGAAGATGATTAGATGTTTAGGTGTTTATTATTACAGCAGAATGTACCCAATGAGCTTGCAAGCTCTGCATGCGGGTTTCTTGCTTTCCAACAAACTTTCGGACTGACCAATACAATGATGCATAAAATAAAAAAAGTAAACACAAAAATCCACCGTAGCTATTTGTGCAAAGATGAAACCCTAACCTTAATCGTGAAGAAAACGGTAGCAGGAAAAATTGCACAGTGCAAATATAACCAACAATTCCAATCATTTCATAATACGCAAACAAGTGTAACCGTGTACCAGTGCGATGGGAATAAATTGGAGAAGATTATTGCTTAACACAAAGACGTGTCGTCAGTAAGTGGGAAGTGAAGCTAACATAAGATGTGCCAGCCTTGATGTTGTGCATACAAAAGTTGTGCTTATGAAAGATTGTACGCTGCTACCTGCAGTGTGGACATACACAGACACTTGCTCCATTACATATATATTTAAACTAGCATGTCATTTGCATGCAATATCTTGTGTACATTCTCCGTCCAAAGTAAACGGCGCAGTCAGAACGTCTCAATTTTACATTTTGCCTCCGATCCACGCGGCCCTCTGTGTCACGGGAACAAGTTAATCCAAACTTACAGCGGAGAAGCGCCCGCAAGAGCGCCCCAAACAGCCGCGTGTTCTGTTCCGATCCGAGGCGTCGGGTCGCGTACAGTGCACCGCTCGCGTACAGTGCACCGCTCGCATACAGTGCACCGCTCGCGTACAGTGCACCGCTCGCGTACAGTGGACCGCTCGCATACAGTGCACTGCTCGTGTACAGTGCACCGCTCACGTACAGTGCACCACTCGTGTACAGTGGACAGCTCGCGTACGATGCACCGCTCGCGTACAGTGGACCGCTCGCGTACAGTGCACCGCTCCCGTACAGCGCACCGCTCCCGTACAGTGCACCGCTCACGCACAGTGCACTACTCCCGAGCGATCCATCGCGAGTCCGCGTCACCGGGACGCAGTCATCATGCGTCGGCGGCGGCAATCTCCCAGTGTCACCCAATTAACCCCGATGGATCCCCTGGGGAGGGGTTCGTGGCTGCACCTGTCAGTCACCCGCCTCTCCCCACCCCCCACCACTGACATCGTGCAAATGACTGGCACCGACAGCTCGGCGTGTAACGATTCGCCTCCTTGCAGAGTCAATGACTTGCCGTGATTCAGGGCTCGCCGCTTCATTCAGGAATCTATTATTGCGATTTTCTAACGCTCGGGTGATCGTAATGACCAATAGCAGCTGCCAGAGTTATGTCACCTCGTTACACACCTCATCATCGGTAATCATCCATCTACTGCTGTCTGTAGATCTCCGTGGTCTCGCAATGCAGCAGTCCGTCATGCTTCTGCATATGAGCTCCTTTCATTGCTCCATCTCCACGGTGGACGTATTCCCAGACGTATTGCCTTTTTGGCTGCTAATCCATCATTAAATTCGACGACTGGCCACGATCCGGTCAGGGAACATGTTGTGCAAAGTCCACTCATCAGCAGCAATTGTACATACACTCGTCATGTGTCGGCATAGAGCATTATTGTATCAGGCATGATGGGGGCAGACAAACGTGGGTGGATATACGTAATGCTGGCTACCCACCCCCTAAGGTGCCATGCCGGCAGCCTTTGTAGGCGCTCGCCAATGGCACTTGCCCCTCCAGTCTGCCGTGCCTATGCAGCGGTTGGGGGATCTTTGCCATTGGCTCGTTGTTCCACCAGGGAGGAGAAGGAGCGCTGGATCCGCGCCAAGTACGAGGGCCGCGCGTTCCTCGGGGCGCCGCCGGCCTGCGAGGTGCCGCTCGGGCAGCAGCTGCTGCGCGCCGTCGTGGAGGACGAGCTGCGCTCCGCCGTGCTGCTGCTGGCGCACGGCACGCGCGACGACGTCAACGAGACGTACGGCGACGGGGACGGCCGCTCGGCGCTGCACCTCGCCTGCGCCATGGCCAACGTCGTGCTCGCGCAGCTGCTCATCTGGGTGAGTCGGGATCCCCCGGGGCGTCCATCCCCACCTCCCCCATCGCCCACCGATGCACCGCGACCGCCCGTTTCATCGTAACTGCCACCCGTGACTCCGCCGCCCACCACCTCCGCCTGACCCCGACTGTCCCTGTGTTGTTGGCTGTTAAAAGATGATGGTGATAGCATTGAGTTGATGGATAGTTGTTTATTATTATAGCAGGAAAGACTCGGCTTGGAAGCTCTCGATGTGGGACTCCTGCGATACAATGAACATTCGAGCTGGCTAACGTAACAACACATATAATCAGAAAATAAATAAACAAGCTCGCAACACGAATTTGTGTAAAACTGAAACCCTGACCATAATCGTAAAGTAAACTGAAACGCGCAATATTGTACAGCGAAAAATAAACAATAATTCCAAAAAATAAATATTAAACAAAGAAGTCTAACTGGGACTAAATTGAACAAGAGCATAAGCATTCCTTCCAATCCAAAGGAGTTTTTACAATTACAGCTAGGCAGATGTTTAAATTTAAAAAAGGATCTAAGATGACCCAACGATGGTAGTGTCTGTAGATTCTAGCTCATTGCAATATTGTTCTAAAAGCCAGAGGCAACTGCCACATCAATCTTTTCCCAGAATCTTGATCTGCACCTAGGAATATTTGCACTTCTAAAATTAAGTTTGTTCATCTTTACGGTCAACAAATCCATACAATATTTTGTTGAATTGTTAAGTAGAACCATAGTTATGAGCCGTCCCCATTGAAAAGCTATGGGTATTTTTGCCAGTATACATATGTAAAAAGAAAAAAGGTTTTTTTTTACCATTTCTGGCAATTATACAGGTATTAAGCTCTTAAAACATGAAATATACACCTTTTACAAAGTTTGCAAAAGCCACACATGTGGAAAACTATGCAAACTGGACACTTTGTGAAACGTGTCAATTTGGTGTTTTAAGATCTTTACACCTGTATAATTGCCAGCAATGGTAGGCCCTAGTATATATTTCTACGATTATTTAGAGTTCATTTTGAGCCAATGTACAATTCATAATTTTGGAATTTGTAGGGGGCATTCCAAAGCAAATCTAAGACCCTAATAGATAGATATATAAACTTTATTGTCATTCCATCCTTATACAATTACAGTATACAGAGGAACGCGATTACGTTTCTTGTGGTTCTGGTGCAAAAACAAACAAAAAAAACGAGACTGAATTCACATTTCAACAGTTATACATTGTGATATAATGGGTTAAGGTTATTTCACAATACATCGCTTGTTTATTTTGGCCACTCAGCTCAACACAATTCTGCGCACAACGAATATCATCGCGGCACCCACTCCCGCACAACGTTCGCACACCGCTGCTTCTCTACCGCCGCACCCACGGTCTGGAGCGCCCTCTCCCACAACAATTTCGCCAGCAAACACCCCACGCTACTCGAAATAAACTCCTAAAAATCTCACCTTTCCACCAACGCGCTGCACCAATAACCCCTGAGCCAGGCTCTGCGCCTCTGAATTCGTCTATGCACCTGGTTCATGATATATATGTGCGCGTTACAAATTGAATTATGTGCAGTGGCGGCGTGGTGGCACAGCGGGTAGCGCTGTCACCTCACAGTATGAAGGTCCTGGGTTTGGTTCCCGGCTCGGGTACCTTTTTGTGTGGAGTTTGCGTGTTCTCACCCCGTGTCCGCAGGAGGGGGGGGGGGTGTTTGCTGGGTACTCCGGTTTTCTCCCACCGTCCAAAGACACGCTGATACCCAGGTTAATTGGCTTGCTGAGTAATTTGCCCCCAGTACCCTGCTATGTACTGGCATCATATCCTGGGTCTAGCCTGCCTAGTGCTGTCTGTCTGCCAGTATAGGCTCTGGCCCCCCACGACTTTGTACAGGTTTACACGGGTATTGATAATGATGACAATGTGCAGCTTCTTAACCAATTGCAGGAGGTCTGCAATTGGTTAAGAGCGCGTGCAGGAGTTCTGATTAGAATGATATTTATTTTTATTTATTATTCCGCGACACTTAACTTTCCGTCCCCACCTCCTGTGCTCCTGCTCCCGCGCTCCTCGTCGCCGCAGTACGGGGTGGACGTTGGGGCGAGGGACGCGCGGGGACACACGGCGCTCGTGCACGCGCGTCGCGCCAACAGCCCGGAGTGCGCGGAGCTTCTCATCCAGCACGGCTGCCCCGACGAGGCGGCGGCGGCGGCGGCGGTGACCGCCGCGACCGCCGCGACGGCCGTGGCGGCGCGCGGCTGCAACTCCAACCTGAACAACAGCAACGCGACGTGTGCCCGCGGGGACGCCAAAGCATCGCCCAGCGTCGTATGATCTCCGTGGGGAAGGAAGGAAGGAAAAAAAAAACAGTCGCTCGCAAGTCATTCCCGCTGCCGCCGTTACCTGGCCGGTGCGGGTTTTCGTTCCGTGCGTTTGCTGATTGGTCAGGCGGTTTGCCGGTTTGGGATTCGTTCAGTCCATATCGCTGCCTCCGGACGACACGGCCGGCAAAAGCGCTCCGCGCCCAAAACTTCAACCGCACCGCTGTCTGCTGCCTTCTCGACGTCGTTAGCGTTCCGCTTAACCTCCGAAGCAACATCGCGTATTGAGGCGCACGCGTGTACATTTACACGCGCCTCCTGCGTAGCGCACAGCACCTCAGGTACCGGCTGCAAAATCACCGTAGCCACCGTCGTCGCTCCGTTGGAACGTTTGGGATTGTGCGGGACGAAGGCCCTCGGTCCAAGCGAAAACTGCATTTACTCATTGTCGGTGCCCGTTCAATACCGTACAGAGGCACGGTGAGCCAGAGCCTGTCCTGGCAGATACAGGGCGTTTGACAGGTGTATACCTATGATATGCTGCCGACCCATCGCAGGCCAAAGGGGGCGGAACTTCAGCGCTGCTTAGGGTGCTCCAGATGTCTTATGACCCCGATGTGATCGCTCACTAAGGGGATTTATTAAAGACTGAATTAAGTGTGGGTGACAAGACACGGGACCACCCTGTACAAATGCAACAGCTGCATCCAGACAAGGCTGCGCCGCCGCGCGAGTTGTTTTAACAAAGAGCAGAGCCGGTTATTAGGCACGGACTGCGAATTCCAGTGCGGGCATTTCACTCAAATCTACAGTTTGCCAAACTCCAGTCATTGCAACTCTCTGTGGTAACTCGCTACGCTCATGAATCTTCGTTGAATATAAATTAAGCGGTTACACACAACCCAGTACCTCCTGATTGCTTCTCGTGCCCTGCTTAATGCAGAGCTGTCAATGTTTATGGAATGCACGCATACAAGTGACTAATGAGCTCTGATTAGAAGCATTTTATTTTGTATGTATATAATAACAACAGCATGCCACCAACACCGTGTGGGTACACGACAAATCGGAACGGCAACGGTATTTTTTTTTTCCATTTACATGTGAGCTCTGATTAGTTTAAGTCAATTGCTTACAATGGCACCTCGGACAGACACGTATCTCTTTAAAGCTCTTATATTTAAATTCCGCTTTACTACCCACTTCGTGATTACCACTCACGCATCCATCCTCCCAAGCACTCCTCTATCTTCACACCGACGTAAGCACAACGTTCCTCGCACCTGGTCCAACCGCATTGTCTTCTCCTTCACCACCGCGCCAATGACCCACAAACCTTGCTGTGCCTCATCTTCCGGCCACACACACGAGGGTTTATTTTTTTATTTCTCATCCTTGCGATGATGGAATTATGACGACGTACAGAAGACACGTTCGCGTTCAATGGAGCACCGACCTTAACGCCTCTCCTGATCTTGTCTTCATGGTTCTCTATGTTACGAAATATTGATTCATTAATAACGTGATCGCCTCCTGCCGCAGTAACTCTCATCCTGCCGGTTAACATCTATAACAACTGCACTCTCTCTAAAAAGCGACATACCTTTCCTTTGCCTTTTCATCATTGGACTCTTCAGCAGCACTTTACGCTTGCCAGACGTAGCTAAAAACTATTAAAACAAAGCACAATTAGTTGTAATAAAAATAGCAACAAGTACTGTACAGTCATTACGCGATAACGCTCCGTGCAGCAGATACGACGGGTGTTTGTATCATTACTCCGCGCGCTGGAGTGAGGAACCCAGCCGCGATGAGAAAATTTTGCCCAAAATGTTTCCGCGAATGAGCCAAACCCGTGATGGACAAATCTGTCAACTTCTCTACTCTACGCACACAAGGTTACGTCGTGAATTAGAATGGGCCCAGTCACTACAGCACGTGGAACGAGTTTGACAGTCATAGCACACGTGGAAAGTGCAATGACTTCCTTTGTATTTAGTTTGAAAGTGGGTTTTAAATTAGGTGAAAAATTATAAAGGCTTGGTGTGGTGGTGGTAAGTCGAGAACTGAATTTCGTGAATCTCTACAACACCAACCAACGATTGATATATAGTTTAAGTAATGTTGGTGCCTCCTAAAGGCATGCGGCAAGACACAACCGCAGTTTCACATCAGATTTTGATTTTGTAAAGAAAGAAACATTGAAGCAGTTTGGCTCTACAGAGAGAAAACGTGCAGTTGGTGTAAAATAATCAGGCAGAATAATTATAGTGTGATACATTTGGTATGAGAATGGCTCTTAAGAGCTGCTCTTTTTAGGATGGCCGTGGCTGACGAGTGTATCTCTCCTCTCCTTGGCATCTTTCCGGCTTGGAGGCATCTTGAGGCTTTGCAACGGCTACCCTGAGAGAATGGCTGTCAAGAGCAATTCTCATGCATGGAGCCGTGAAAACCTACATCGCCACATTGAGTATTGGCGCTAGAATTCTCATAGCGTGGGGATGGCATCACCAGGCGAAGGCTCTGCTCTGTGTATATTGGATGGATGTAAATGAATGCAGTGTGAAGTAGCTTAGCATTTGGAATTTGTGACAGTGGGTCATATCTCAGTATCTTAATCTCTTTGAGAACGTTCAAGTTTACACGATAAATACAAATTCCTGCAAACGTGACCACGTGTGCCAACTTTTAAACTCCACGCGAAAAAGTGTTCTGACCAGTCTGCTTACGGCATAATGAGGATTTCGTCCAGCAGTGGAAAACAGGATAGCCTGTACCCTTTGATGGTAATTGTCAGATGTGCATCTTTGTGCTTTCCGGGGAAAAACAAATCGCTTGATAATTCTCTTTCATTATTGCTGATGGAGACATCGGTACGGTTTCGCCAAAAAATCGGATAGGCGCTGCCAGCACGTCAATGGGGCCACACGTGTAAACTTCCATGGCCTAACTCACGTGTGTATACGGTCGGGTAGTCACGCGCACGTGTGTGCGTGTGAAATGTTTTACAAGTCTTTACCAGAGTTTCCCAAACTCCACCGTGGTCTGCCCTTCACAAGTTTGCCCCCCTCTTCTGCGCTTGAGTCCGAAGTCGTTGCGCGCCGCATTCGCCTGATGATTGGTAACTTGTGACGTAGAGCGATTCTTGATATACGAATCGGCGCTGCCTATGTCACGTGTGAGTCACACGTACGCAGTCACCCGAACCAGTCAGTGCTGTGTAACATTCCATTTGACGTGTTTACCAATCATGCAGCGTGTAACGACAGACACGAGGAATATTGTTACGCGTCGAGACCGCACGATTTTGAGAACGAGGAATTAGAATTACGCTTGAGATTAATTGCACTTGGTTATTTATGCGTTTGTGTCCTGTGTGTTGTAGTAGCCCCTATAAGTAATGCACTTTCACGTCACACTTTTCCTGAACATTTTTAGCAGTCAGATGACGTCTTCAAGTTAAGACTAGTGTCACTTTGTACAACTCGTTCTCAAAATTCTTAGGTCTGACTGCGTGAGTTCCACACAGGCTCTGTATAGAACATA
>JAZEWT010000020.1:4870146-4899176 GCA_036362905.1 Mordacia mordax | reverse complement strand
GGCTTTGCATTCATTCATTCGGTCAGCATGTTTAGCGGCTCACTCATTCAATCATGATTGCGATTGCTTGTGACGCCGTCGTGTATTCATTCAAAGTTAGTTGTTGGTCAGCCGGGTGAGTTTGTGGTTCTGTCTACAACATCCTATTCTCGTCTCCCCGTCACCGCGTGTCTTTTCGGGGTTTGGCAATTCGCCTCCTTTCCGAGGCAAATTAAGTGTTTACGAGTTAATTGAGTGTTTCCGCGCTAAACGCGTATTCCCAGAGGATGCTCGGAGACAGCCGCTCCATTCATTTGAACCGGCGGCGCGCTCTCGACGCCCGTGGGACACGCACACGAGCATCAGCATTACCAGTCTCCGCTATACCAACAGACATAGGGCGCGAGGCAGAGCCATGCCCAGGATGGGACGCCAATCCATCGCAGGTCACCAGGGGCGATGTGGTCAAGCCAATTAACCCAGGCAGGCCCATGTCTTTTGAGCGTGGAAGCAACCCGGAATACCCAGCATAAACTCACGACTACACGCGGAAATTGTTCAAATTCACCCGAGCTGGGAATCGAACCCAGATGGCTTTCTTGCTGTGAGGCGGCAGCGCTGGGCTCTTCGCCATCGTGCTGTCCTATACTGTACATCTGCAGGGACGGTCATAGTGAGTCTGTGGCCCCAGGCATAGAATCACAGCGATTAGAAAGCACTGAGGTGACCATCGCTCGGCCAGACGGCAGGCAATATCGCCCCCAACATCAGCCCCCCCCCCCGTGCCGGGGGCAGGGGACTACAATTGCTTGGATTGCTCCATGGCCGAGACCGCTCGTGTCAATATGCCCCCACACGTGAGCGAGGAGGACTGTAATAAACAGACGTGGGGAGAGACACACGTGTATAAAACTGTGATAACTGAAATGCGTGTGCCCCCTGTAATTTCCAGGACTCACCGTGCGCGCACCCCGCGAGCTCGCCGCCTCTACCGCTCGCTAACCCTCGCTGACAGCTGACGTCGGGTTGAATATCGCCGTGTGGGATGCACACGACTCCTAATTGCGTTACAGATGGGAACGCGTGTGTCGCTAAATCCCATCACACACACACACACGCGCGCACAGAGCCACAGTCTCTTCGCTCATCCAGCCCGACGAGTTTTTCGGGCGCTCCGTTAATTAGATTCGGATTTGAATAATTTATTATGAAATATCGTAGGCGAAAGCGTACAAATGTAATTACATGCAGCTCCATTAGTTCACGCCGCTTGTTATAATATACACGGGGCATGCACACGTCCTCGATTCACGCATGTGTAAAAGAGACTCATTATAAAGTTTGAATAATATATTTGAATATATATACCTTTGTGCCGTTTTAATATAATTCACGTGTAGATTCGACATTGTTTTTTTTTACTTGTCCAGGATGAAGTCAGACGTATCCAAGTGTGTATTGTATTTACCGGCGCTTTCATACAAGCGAGTGTCCCAGTCATCATTGGAGGGACGAGACTGGTAAGGGAATGGCAGTGGACAGGCCGTTGCTTATGATGGTGGTGACGATGATTGCGCGCTGATGTATTTACAAAGTGGCTGGTCGTTTCGTTTGTTGATTTAGTAATTTAAAGTGTGTGCATAAGTTTAAGCGCAAAGATGTACCGTAATTAGCAGATGAATATGCACCGGCTTGAGCGAGCCACGCGTTCGTGTCTGTGTGCGATACTGTGGGGAACGGTGGTGCAGCGGTTGGAACATTGTGCCCTAAGAACCCGTCGAGCCGAGTTAGATTCCCGCTCACTGCCAATACCAGTGACGATTATCTGAACCGGTACTGGGCCTCGCCTAGGTCCACTCAGCCCTGAATGAGCACCGAGCGCGATGCGTAAACGTTGCCATCAGGGACACAAAGGCTGCCCGGGTGTTAAATCTGGCTTCCCTCATAGGTGCTCGCTAACATCAGCCTGCTGAAGCTATCCAGCGGATCTTTTTCTTGCGCCGCTTAAACGACGGTCCATAAGCATTGTGCACAACCCTTTAGTGCATGGGGGATGGGGGAGAAGGCAATTAATATGTGACACTGCAGTGGCCCACGGCACGGCTAAAGCACGCGAGAGTGGGTGTGAATGATGGCACGAGCCCAGCAAATGGCGCGATGGCGTAGCGGCAGGAACACGCTGGTACACAAAGACAAAGCCCCCCCCCACCACCACCCGGTACGCACTTGGGGCAAGTGCTGTTAGCGAACACCTGTGAAGGTCGTCTGGGTCTGGTGTGTTGGACACCAGACCCAGACGCCTTTGTCTCCCTACTGGCTGTGCTTACGCATCACACATCAGGTACTTATTTGAAACTGAGTCTACCTATGGGGAGGCCCAAAACCGGTTCAGATAATCGTCACTCGTGCTTATGCCGTGAGCGGGAATCGATCCCGGATCGCCCGGGTCACCGGGTTCGTAGTTCGGCCCGCTGACATCTGTCCGCCGTTACTGTGCGTGCACGTGTGTAGGTGAACGCGCAGTTCCATCGCAGACAACAGCCGGCACACACTCGCTCAGCATTAAGGCACGCAATTGAAGCGGTCTACTCGACATTTCCCAATCAACCAATCAATGCGCGCGCACTTCTGGCCAATTGAGCGGCTAACAGTGTCCATTGGCAGTGGCGGTAATGATATTGTACATAAATACGTATAATTATCAGTTCGGTTCATCCTGTACAGGGTCGCGGTGATCCGGAGCCTATCCCATGATGTGACGTCAGTACATCGCAGGGCACTTTTTTGTGGGGAGGGGGGTGGGGAGGGAGATTTACTCAGCAGGCCAATTAACCTAGACAGCAGCGTGTCTTTGGACCGTGGGAGGAAACCGGGGTACCCGGCAAAAACCCACGCGGACACGGCAAGAGAACACGCAAACTCCACACAGAAAGGCACCCGTGCCGGGAACCGAACCGGGCGGCTTCCTGTTATGTGAGGTGACAGCGCTACTCACTGCGTCACCGCGCCACCCCTATATAATAACGTCGATTACATATATGTACAGAGACACACACAAAGGGTCGAGTGTTCATTGAACACACGCCCGCCTTTACGTGCGTGCAAGTCAGATGATGAGCGTGGAGTGGTGGTCGTTCTCGTAGTGCACGAGGATAGCCGATCGTCAAACAGGTCAGGGACATACGAGGTAGTCCCGAGGTTTTGTGACCCTCATTTAATTGACAGCCTAATTGTTTATCTCTGTCTTTGCTCATTTATTTCTGTTTTAAATAACCCTTGTTTATTTTACGTGGTTGATACGGCTTTTATTCCGATTAAGTAACGGCTTGCAGTGAACGTATAAGCTCGTCAAATTTCACAAACTGGAAAAAAAGTTTTTTTTTTAAAGGGGTCACAAGATATCTGTACCACCCTGTGCATGTAACGCTAGTGAACACGTAGCGCTTGGTTTAACACGTGGCACGGATTAGACACGTGGCACGGGTCATTAGCAATATCCGCTTAATCCTTTACAGGGTCGCGGGAGGGGGAGCCCATCTCGGTAAAGGACGCAGGGCTAGGCAGGGCTATACCCAAGTTGAACGCCATCCATGGCAGGGCACCGGGAACAATTTAATCAGCAGGCCAATTAGACGATGGGGGGAAACTGGAGTATCTACTGAAAACCCGCGCAGCCATGAGAAGAACGTGCAAACTCCACACAGAAAGGCACCCGAGCCGGAAATTGAACCCGGTTCTTTGTTGCAGTGAGGCGGTAGCGCAAGTTGCTGCGCCGCCGCGCTACTATTAGACATGTGCTCGGTTATCGGTTATTAGGGTTGCTCTTCCATTGTATTAAACAGATACGAGCCACACAAAACAATAACTGCTCTTATCTTCTGGCTGTTTACCCAGGCAGCGTGTCTCGCGCGCGCTGTTCCACGCCAGTTCTCATCTTCGCTATTCAGTTGGTGTTTTACAGAATGATGTTTTAGAGAGCGGCACGGTGGCACAGACAGAAGCGCTCGTGTCTGGTACCCTGCTGTGGCAGGGTTCTTCAATTTCCTCCCGCAGTCCAAAGACATGGTGCCTGGGTTAATTGGCCTGCTAACTAATTTGCTCCCAGTGCCTTGCGGTGAACTGACTTGCCATCATGGGTATAGCCCTACCTTGCTCCCTGTGTCCAACACTTTGTCTCACCACGACCGTCTACATGACTGAGCGGATACTGATAACGAATGCATATGTTTGAGTTCATTTCAAAAACATCGACTACGCTCGAATGACGTCACTGCGTGATCACCACACGCTTGAGCTTTACGTGAATTGATAACGCTGCTCTTTATTGATATGGAAAAACATCTCTTACGGAATCTTCAGATCTTTTTTCCTGCTACACCTAAATACCTGGCTGATTAATTCCGTAAACAATCACTGTATTAATAGGTTTACAATTGGACCATGCCCGTAGACAAACCGGTTATACCTCGCAGCTCAATCCCACAGGCAGCCGATATTAATCACCCAGCAATCTCCCATCTCGGCACGAGCCAGGCTCAAAGCGGCTTAGCTTGTGAGATGTGCCGCGATCGGCATCATGCGCTGTGATGCGCACCTGGACATCACTGCAGTGGTGTCACAAGAGGGGATCTAAATGTGAATTTCGCTACGTTTCCACACACGAGCATGTGCCGGAGACCAGACACGGCAACTACACAGCCAAGCTGTGTAGCTACAAGATAAGAGCTTGTCAATTATGGAGGTGTTGCATCACGGGATCGCGGAACAAGGCGGCGACTTTGGGAGGCCTTCATCCATCAATGGATTGGCCACGTCACATTATATTGACGATGATTAATGTTGGAGTGTTTGTTTTTTAACCCAGGGCTTCATTTCAGCCAGAGCTGAGCCGAAGGATAGTTGTGGGAGGGATGGGGGGGGGTTGGGAAGGCTACATCTTGTCTTGCTCTGGCTGGCTCTGCCCGCCAGCCTCAGGTCCCGGTTGGATTCCCCGTGCGGTGAAGCGGTTCACGTGGATGGGGATGGGCACCACGATCTTGGGGTTCCGTGTCGGTTCCCCGCTGCGGGACGCGCCGTTGCCCGCCTTGACGCGCTTCCACTTGGCACGCCGGTTCTGGAACCAGATCTTCACCTGCACCTCACTGAGCCGCAGCGAAGCGGCGATCTGAGAGCGCTCCGACAGCGAGAGGTACTTCTTGCTCAAGAACTCCTTCTCCAACTCCAGCAGCTGCTCGCTCGTGAACGCCGTGCGCCGCCGCCTCCGCTGCTGCTGCTGACTGTGGTTGAGATTAGACTTGCCCAGCTGATGCTTGTGGTGCTGATGATGCTGCTGGTGCTGCTGGAAGTCGTAGGGGTGGTGGTGGTGGTGTTGAGATTGCTGAAGATTCTGCTGCTGATGATGCTGAAGGTGGTTATTATTATTATAATGGGCATTCTGAAGTTGGTCTTCAGCAACGCGCTGATGATGGTCGTCGTCGTGGCGATGGTGGTGGTGGCGGTGCTGGTCGTAGTCGGCGGTGTAGCCTCGCTCGCCCGGCGAGAAGGATGCTGCTGACGACGATGACGAGTGGGGAGACACTCGTGTGGAGCGCGGAGTGGCGGCGAGAGCCCGCGGGGAGTGCAGGCTGTCCCCGCTGAACTCGTCCGAGCTGCAGTGCTCGGCGTCGCTCTCGCACGAGAATTCGTCGTCGGGCGCCGAGCACGAGGACGAGGAGGCGCCGCGCCCGTCCCGAGCGACCTCCGCCCCGCCGGGACTGAATCCCGCGCCGCGCGCGGCTGCAGTGCGGAGACACGCGGAGAGTGAGGACACCGCACCAACCAACCAACCACCCACCCACCAACCACCCACCCACGCACCCACGCACCACCACCCACGCACCACCCACCCACGCACCACCATGCGCGCACACACAGACACACCGGCAGACACACAGACAGGAACAGACGCACACAGACAACAACCACCATTCACCGCTAAGTGGTGGTGACGTCACCACGGTGCCTGCGGCGGGCCAGGTGCATCTTGAGGCCACGTGAGGTGTCGAAGGCTCGCCGACACGAGGTCACGGGACAGACCTAGGAGTTTGCGGGCTGCATGACTGAGATGCCTGGCAGGTGCACCACCTGCGCTACAACTTCGATCCTCCAGTACAGGCTTGCTGCATGTGCCCAGATCGCACCTCCATTCGATGGGTGCAAGAGCATTCTCGCGCGCTACTCACAGACTCTGGAATGCCCTTGCATTGGAGATTCGATCAGCTGAGTCCTTGGGCATCTTCAAATCTCGTCTCAAGACTCACTTGTTCCGTAAGGCTTTGAAGTCCTCTGACTAGGCCTGTTGATCCGGCTAATCGTTTTGCTGGGATGATGGTTCGCTGCTGACCTAGACTTGCTCAGGAACACTTAGTCGTTCCTACGTTTGTTTAACAATTATTTGTATCTCTTATTTTATGTCTTTTAGTTTAAAACTATTATTTTACTTTCAATTGAACTACTCTGATGTTACTGTTGACATGCCGTTCTCTCCGCAGCTCAGATTTGTACCAAATAATTATAGTTTTATTGTTGTTGAATTGCCGTTCATATGTCCTTATTGTTGCTGGCATAGCGTTCTCTACACAGCTCTGTACAGCATCATTATTACTGTGCCAACTTGCTGTGTTTTAGCCGCCTACCGCGCCGCTCGCTGTTGTGAGCGACACTCCTCCGCTCTTGTTGAAGGGCGACTGCTGCCAACTGCCCCGTAGAATCCTTCACGACCTTCCTCAACAGAGATCGATCGTGACACCGCTGGTGCCAGTCTTCAGCAAGTCTACTCAGCTCCAAGTTCTCCACACATTGGTCCATCTCTTCTCCAGTCCGTGCCGTGCCCGTTTAGCCCCCTCTATCCGGCCACACAGAAGCCACATGGGCATGTGGTGGCTGAGTATACGCGCTACATGACCCAGCCACCGCAGCCTCACCAGCCGGAGGAGCCCACCTTTGGGAGCCCGTGCAGATCTTTCGAGAATGTCTAAGCTCCTCAAACAATCCATGTTGGTTAAACTCAGGATGGATTGTAGGCAGGCTAGACGAAAAGGTTCAACTCGACGCAGATGTTCTGCCGGGGGAGGGGGGGGGGTCCACGTTTTGCAAGCATAGAGACTAGAGGACACAATTGAGGCTGAGGAGACCCGAAGCTGCGTGTGGAGTGACAGACCAGACAGCTTCCACTTGGCTTTATGCAACCGATGTAAAGATAACGCGGTGGGGGTATGGAAACTTCCCCATTCTCTCCACATATGCCCTATCACACATGGAGAGCTGAAATGGTGGAATGTTTGGTGGCACGAAATACCCAGGCAGGTGCTTAGTTTTTGTGGGGCTGATGGTAATATCTCACATCTTCACATCTTTGTGGCACGCTCCAGGTTCAATTGCAGAGCCCCCAACTCCTCCTTAGAACGAGCGACAATCATCAAGTCGCCCGAATATATACCATGGTTGGCCATGTTATATATTACACTGGTATCTCCACAGAATGCCTCTCGAACTACGTGGTCAAAAAAGATGTTAAGACGTGTAGGAGCCACAAAGCATTTCTGTCGCACCCCAATATGAACAGGGAATGGTTCTGACTCTAAAACACTCAGCTACATCCGGGCTTTCCAACCGTCATGAAGGTCCTTAATGATTGTAAGCAGAGAGTCAAGGACCCCGAAAGCACGAAAAACAACCTTGGTATATTGATGTTATCGTAGGCCTTAACCAGATTAATAAAGCAGAGATGAAGGTCCCGTTGGAATTCTCTACAACTCTACTGTAGCAGTCGAAAAGAGAATTTGGCGTCTCTGCAGGACCACCCCGTCCTGAAACCGCATTGGGGTTCTGCAAATCTCTGCTCAGTGGGCCTGGTAAGGAGATGTTGAATAATGCTTCCTATAACATTTCCAAAGATACTTTGGAGTGAAATGCCTCTGTCGTTATTACAATTGGTATAGTCCTCCTGTTTAACGAGGGGGCATCCTTCCAACCCTGCAGAATCAGTTCTATCCTCCAGACTGTTGTAATGATGTCATACAGGGCAATCTGTAGATAGATACCACATTCTTTCAGTATTTTGCTTGGTAGATGATCTCACCCCACTGCATTTCCTGGTCTGAGGCCCTGGATCGCCTTACATACTACAGATGGCACCTCCGCCAGCCACCCACAGTGTCTGGCTAATGCTTCCAATATCTGAGACACCACAGCTCCAACAGGGTCACCCCCATGTTGTCCCATGGTGAAATTTAAACTGAAGGGGTTCCCCTCCTCCAAGACCTCACATAAATGGTCAGCAAACGTGCAAACTTTTTTTCTGGGGGTCGGAGATAGGACCACCATGTCCTCTTTTAAGGCGGGCATTGGATGCAGCACCTGAGACAAGAAGTCCTCGAAGGCATCGGACTCGTCGCCCTTGCCTGCGCAAGCCACCATTTGTAGGGAAACGAGCTCACTGTAGCCTGGGACTCGGAGGCTCCCACACATCACGCTACGCTTCCACACCTCCTCAATTCTGTTATTCTAAATAAGAGCTACTCCATGTTGTTTGGTGGTTTCCTGTCCCGAGTGGATGACTGTCACCCCTCATGATGAATAGCGCTAGAACCAGGCCACCAGACCTCCTGTATACCAAAGAGGTCCAGACGGTGCCGCTCCTGCTCCCGACAGAGGAGAGGCAGCCTCTCCTCTGCAACAATCGTTCGAACATTCCACGTAGCCGCACGCAGCAGCTTTTTGTTGTTTTTGGAGGAACCACGAGGGTGGGAAATGAGTCTCCTGGCTCCACCAAACGCGGTTCTGCAAGGAGGCATCAGGAACGCCTGTTCCCCCGAGCCTTCCGGCACTAGCTTAGGTTATTTGCTGACTCGTGGGGTTTTTGGTAATGAAATTGCAGCTGGGGGGACGGGGGGGACTACCAGCGCCCGCACCCGCCACACACACAGACACACACAGGCAGACACACACATATAGGCAGACAGACAGACAGGCACACACGCACCAACCCATCACAGATACCTACTCACGCACGCACCGACCCCTCCTATACACGCACACACAGTGCCCCACCCCCCAACGCCTTCACATGTACACTGATGCAGAGGCCTCTTCGAGACCATCCCTAACACAGACACCAACGACAACCGCCGTTCGCCACTAAGTGCTGGTGACTACAGGTTTGTAACCAGCTCGGTGTACATGGACGTACACACATGTATCCACTGACACACGGAGACCCCTACACACAACCAGAGGCTCACAAACAGAGACCAGCACACATACTTCTAAGATAAGTTGCTCGTAGATACCCAGATTTGGCATCGGGACCCAATATAGTTCAGGATATCCCATAAACACCCCGTGCAGAGCCCCAGAATCCATCACGACAAGCGCAGAGCGTGACCTCCCAAAGAGATGCTCAGAAAGTGAGACCCCGCACACAGACCCCCAGCGACTTTTCAAGACTGGCCCTCAAAGAGCCCCATCGAGACAGGGATCTGCACGGGGACCTCGAGATGGACAACACAGAGGCCCCCGCGAATACTCGGATAACCAGAGCGAGAGACCCAGACAGAGTGGGAGTCCCCTCTCCGAACACCGACGAGGTCTCAGCAGATTGTGTGGAACCCCACTCGGCGGCACCAACAAACCTTCATCCGCGAGCTTCACACACGGCAACTGTGCACACACAGTGCACCTGCAGTGTCTACGACACGCAGTCACTGCCAACCCATACCTATAGTGCATACACAGTGCACCTGTAGTGTCTATAACACGCACCCACTATTAGCCCAGATTTATAGTGCATTCGCAGGACACCTGTAGTGTCTACAACACGCACCCGCGATCAGCCCAGATTTATAGTGCATTCGCAGTACACCTGTAGTGTCTGGAATGCGTATCCACTGCCAACCAAGCTCTACCGGACATACACATGTACCGAGCCCCCCTTGCAATGTAGATATCCCACATCTACCGGACTTGCTTGCGTGTCGAGAGCTTGAGTGAGAGATGTTGCTGCTCCATAGCTTGTGCTCCTGCATGCTCTCGGCCGTGTTTTGTTCATTGCCAGTGTTTCCGAAACTTTTCGATCCCGTCATTGTCAGTGCCGATTTAATCCTGTACAACGTCACGGGGGGCTGGAGCCTATCCCGACAGCAATGGGCGCAAGGTAGGACTATACCTAGGATGGGGCGCAAGTACATCGCAGGGCACTGGTTGGGGGGGGGGCCGAGAGAGATTTAGTCAGCAGGTCATTAAACTTCGGCGGGATGTGTTTGGACGGTGGAGGGGAAAACGGAGTACCTGAGGAGAACATGCAAACTGCACACAACAAAGTACCCGAAGCGAGAATCGAACCCAGGTTTTCTTGCTGCTAAACCGCAGCCCTACTCATGGCGCCACCCTACCACCCGTGTCCCCATAGCTTTCCAGCGATGTTATTTTGTTGGTTTTTTTAGACGAGTGTGTGGTGGGTCGTCAAACTGTTAAGCGCCTTGAATACAATATGCATGAACGACGCGGAATAATGATAGCTTGTTATTAAACACTGTCTCATACATTAATGAGAACATCTGCTGCTCAACTCCACATTATAATTCGTATTTACATGTCATCTTACAGCAAAACCCGCTCCTTATTTCTCTTCCGTAAACTCATGCGGTGAGTATTCGCAGCCTAAACTGCGCATGCCTGCGTTGTTAATCATAAAAACACAAACACATTGTGTTCCTATGTGTAGAGCAGCAATCTGCTGTTCGTCTCTATTCACAAATCTGCAGTTAATCCCTGTAATGCACGCCTAATGATCACCGGTGGCGCAGTGAGTAGCGCGTCCGCCTCACAGTAAGAAAGACCCGGGTTCGATTCGTGGCTCGGGTGCCGTTCTGTGCGGAGTTTCCATGTCCTCCCCGTGCCCGTGTGGGTTTGCACCGAGTACTCCGGTTACTTCCCACCGTCCAAAGACATGCTGCTGCCCAGGTTGGTTGGCCTGCTGAGTACACTGCTTCCCATGCTGGCTATAGTCCTGCCTTACGCCATGTGTCTGCCGTGTGCACTCCTGCCGCGCGCGACCCTCTATAACATGCAACGGCGCTGATTGTCTTACAATGGAAATCTTCTATTCCCAGTCTGCGTTACACATTTCAACGTATCCATTAATCACCCGCTGTCGTCTGGATGATAACACAGCTGTTGGTCACCCACAGGCGCTTGTTTGAGCGAGAGGCTGCAAACTCTGTGAATGCCTCTGACGCGGGAGGAAACTCGCGCAAAACTCGAGGCTCACAGCCGGACTCGCTCAGGCGGAGAGCGAGATGACGCAGCAACGAGGAGCTGCTCTTGAGAGGGTTTCTCAAACTTCCACACGTGCCGAACGTACGTCACCACGCAGGAACCGCTACTCCAGCAGAAACGCCAGCGCGCGTACGACTGTGAGTTTGAAAAGGGACCAGACGGCCCACGATAAAGGTAACGATAATCGATCATGATAATAATCGTGATGATTGTGACACACGGCTGATCCTGATACACTTATGCGTCTGTAGCTGATGATAAACATGTTGGTCATTGATGCTGAACACAATGACACTGGCGTAGGAATGTAAACAGCTGATCGTAACTATAGTCACGCAAACAATTCGGCCTCAGTCCGTTACCGAACCCGGTCGGAAATCGGAAGCTCACCGGCGGTGGGAGACCTCGGCTTGGCGGAGCGTAGAACCTCCGCGCACCGACGCTCCCTCGACCCCACGTCTTCCGACTCCTTCGGCTCCGTCTCCCGACTTCGGGAGAAGCTCTCGGAGGAGTCGTGAGAGGCGTCACGGAGGCGCTCTTCTCTGCCCAGGAGTCTCCCCTTCCCGTAGCAGTGCCGAGAGTCGGGCAGCGCGGGCGGCAGGCTCCTGGCGAACGCCGTGCAGAGCCCCGCGGCTCCGAACGCGGCACCCGCGAATCCGTGGAGCCCGGCTTGCAGCGCGGCCGGGCTCGGGATGACCAGGGGTCCGTAGGGGGGCAGGAAGAGACCCGGGTACCCAGGGTAGAGCAGCTGCCGGCAGCTGCCCTGACCTCCCCCAATGAGGGAGTCGATGGTGAAGGCGGTGAGCGCGCCTGCTGGGCGATGCATGGTGCGGGTTGGCGCGTCGCTGCCTTAACGTACTGGAGTCCTCCTATATATCTTCACAATCCTCCGGTGCTAATTTCTGATCCTCTCCTCCCAATCCTCCGTTCGATCTCCCCCAACCCCTTGCTTCCAATTCTCTGGTTCTCCTCCTCTTGATCCTCCTCTCTTCCTGATCGTCCAGATGCCGAGTTTTTTGAAGGCGCTCGGTTTAAACGTCCGGCGCGGTTGAAACCGCACGTTGCGCCGCGCGTGTGCAGGGACTCGGTGCTGGCTTCGAGCAAAAGTAAAAGGAACCGCCGCTAGTGATGATGAAGATCGTAATCTTGGAGCGAGGACGACGATGATGACCGCTGATGATGGATTACGCACGATGACGCGTCGGTGGCGCGGAGCGGTGAACGCGCGCATCAGCGGCGAGGCTGTGCCGCGCGCCGCCGGTATGACGGAGACTTCATCGCGCGCGCCTCCTCCGCGTGCCACGCTGAGCGCGCTCTTCCTGGAGCATCCCCCTCTCCCACCCACACACCGCTGTTTATCTGCCGCTCTCCCCGCTCCTCCATTGGCCGATCCCTCTTAACGGCTTTGTTTACGAGCATCGTTAATTCGCTGACGTCATCTCATTTGGCTTTAAATCCGCACGCCCCCCCCCCTCCCCATCACCCCTAACCCCCCGCAGCCTCCAACTCCCCAAACCTCCCGGCGCCCTGCCGAGACTTCCTTTCATGCCCACATTATTTATCGTCGGCGCTAAGGTCTCGTGGTCAAGCGATGCCTCGAACATAAACCGTCTCTCTCTCTCATGTCGAGCGAGCTGCGATCGCGGAGTGATTCGTGGCGTCCGCAGGGCCAGGCGCTAATCTGCCTTAATTGTGACGAATGCGTTGAAATGCCTGCAGGTAATGTTTGGCGTTTATGATTATCCGAAACGTTGCTATAATGTGTACAGACGCCGCACACACACACACACACACGCGCGCATGCACGCGTAGGCGCGTAAACGCGCCGAGTAATTGACGTAATGTTCAGCCTGCGGGGATGTTTGATGTGTTTTTGTTCCTCTCGCTACAAAGCTTCATTATGAATGTTAATCAAGCCCGCCGTGTATGAGTGTAAGCAAAGTGTACGATCTCGGGTGTAGCGCGAGCTGGTTTCATTGCTTTGGAGTTCCGCACTCACTAATATTGTTCAAAGTTAAAGCTCATTATACGCACACTAGCGCGGAGAGACTGGCTTAATGAGTTTTTAATAATTAATCAACGTAATAATAATTCTCATTGTCATTCCGTTATTAGATGAAGCCCCCTTCCCTGTCCCCCTTGTGCCTCGTGAGGTTTGATGGATTGATTGACCGCATCTCCTCACGCTGTCAATGCGGGTTAAGTGAAGTCTAAGGGGAATAAGTCTTCGTGACCGATGCAGGTTCTACTTAGCTGATGTTACCCGTGTCCTGGAATCGAACTCAGAACTCCAGTAAGTATACGCGTGGCACAGATCTCTCGCGTTTAGCCTTTTTTTTTACACCAGATGTCAGTGGCGTGTGAGCGCGGCGGCGTCAACGCACAACTCAAACATAATTAGTGCAGAGAAGGGGTCCTTAGGAATATTTCACAACGAACTAACGTGGCGGCGGCGTCTCGCCGTCCCAAACACAACACATTCCAATAAATTATATTACGAGAGCAGGAGGTTTCAGAAACTAAAAATGTAGCTGCAGATGCAAGTATGCGACAAACGCACGCGAATTGGAACAAGGCGGAGTAAAGGGTATTGGGCAAAATATTCGCCACAAATCAAGGGAGGCACAGGTGGTCGTGAGCCCTGTGTTTCTGTTTAATAAGGAACTATGCAGGGGGAGTGTAGGGAGGGAAAGCGGGCTGCGGATGAGCGGCGAGAGGATTATCGAAGCGTGGTGCAGCTTCCAAAGTTTTAGCCATTGAAAATTGGGGGCGGGGGATTTACCAAAGTTTTAGGAAATGTACATTTTTGTAGGAATGCGTTTGTATTTTGTTTATTTTTATTGCGCTGGCAAGACCTGTAGCTTATACGGATGGCTCCATGCCTACAACATTTGGCAACGTAACAGAATTGCAGTGATGGATTTCACGGATAGATGTATGAAATGTTCTCTCGAGAGCTGTTCTTTCGGGATAGCCGTGTCGGGCGTTCCTCCTCTCTCCTCTCCTCATGATGCTTCCAACGTGAGAGGGAAACGTAGTGTAGAAGAGACGATGAACTCTTGGCACTGGTATCCTGAATGAACAGCTCTTAAAGAGCAAATCTCACGACAGCAGCGGTTTACCAGGCCTGACCGCGATGATGAGATGCAGAATCTTACGTCCAGAGCCCATTGGCTGATTGATGAATTATCCATTTATTAAACATTTCGTGGGTTATACCGAAAGCTCCGTTAAACTTCAAAGATATTAATCACGGATTAAAGAACGTGCAATGTTGTAATAGAGAATGATTATGAATTATTATGGGCTCATAAATGGCATCAATTAGAATTTAATTACCGTACGGAGTTGCAATGTAAATGCACACGCGAGCGTTTTCCCGATCACCATGCAGGACCTAACATGAAATAATGGTCGCACGCAAATAATAACAACGTACACGACTGTCTGTCGACAAGATGAGACGAGACGACTGTCAATCTGGATCAATAATTGACCAGGCGCGGACTTCATAGCGATTTGTAAGATACTGTTAACATCATCCTGAACCGATCCAAACACTGCATTTTGTCCTTTCATTCCATTTCCAAACAATGTATAATAATCACATTTGATATTTTAATCCACGTTCGAACAGGTTCGCACAGATAGACAAACGGACATCCTGGACGAAAATAATCACCAAAACGATTAATAATAATAATTGCAATTCGAGAGCGCTTTTCACCCGAGGGTCTCAAAGCGCTGCACAGAGCTGTGGAGAGAACGGCTTGTCAGCAACAACAACGACATATTTGATGATTGCCTCCAAAAGCTGCTCTTTCGGGATAGCCGTGTCGTTCGCTCCTCCTCATTCCTTCGCGACGTTTCGCCTCCCACATCGGAGAAATCTGCAGGCGCCCTGATATAAAATATTTGCCTCGTCTGATTGCATGATTTGAAGTTGTTTTTGGACTAAAGCCAAGGCACATGGGGGTTGCAGGCACGTGGATTTAAATACGCATCGGTATTTCCATGTCAGTGCAAAGCGCATTGAGTAACTGTCAAACACGCGTGTGCAGGGTGCGTATGTCCGCTAGGAAGAAACTTAAGTAATGACCCCAAAACGTAGCCCCTTAAGAGCTGAACACTGGTATAAAGACAGCTGCTTTGTTAATACAAGCAGTGCCCTTTAGTAGTAAAGCACGCGCTCCCAAAATACCACCCACGGCCCGTGTCTGAATATAATAAACTATTCACATCCCTTTGTCTCGACGTAGGTTTATGCGATTCCGTGCATGAGGACCGATCTTAAGAGTTGCTCTTTCGGGATAGCCGTATCGAGTGTTCCTCGTCTCTCCTTCGCGACGTTTCTCCTCCCACTTTTGAGGCATCATTAGGCTACTGAGTCAGAAGCCGAATGATGGAAGGCGAACCGTCTCCAAAGCCAGAGGGGGAGCCCTTGACACGGCTATTCTGAAATAGCAGCTGTTTTAACCAACTCTCACAGCCCTTTACTAAACCACTACTGACTGAAGCTCCCCCCACACACACTATGTGGGTGATAGAGGCTATTTGACCATACCTCACCACAGTGGTCAACGTTGATTGTAGAAGGAACAGCTCAAAGCCAGGTTCAGATATCACCTGTCACTGAGATTAAGTGTAGATTCGAACTCAGATCACCGGGGTTATAGCACAGCGCACTAACCACTGCTCCACCGCTCCACATGCGCGTTTAATGAGTAACCCGTTTAATAATAATCGCCCCGCGAGCGAAGCTCCTTGTTCATTTGCTCCGGGCCACGGACAAGACCCCACGAGCATCCGCGGCACACTTCTCCCTCCGGGTGGCCCAGCACAGGCACACGCGACCACCCTTTAGAGGATCGAGAGATAAACGTCCGTAATTACGGCAGATGCGGGATTCCTGCGACACAGCGAACGTCCGAACTTTGGCAACGCCAGGGGGTTTTGATTCCGCAGGAAAAGGGCCCATCAAGGGGCTTCCCTCCTCTCTTGATGTGATGAAGGGGAGGGGGGCAGGGGCAGAGGTCAAGGCGATTACACGCTATCAATATCTAAATCACAAAACCCGGCACGGGGTGGAATCGGGGCAGAGCGCACAGCTGCCGGTTAGCGTAATCCCAGAGGCATTGAGATTAGAAGTGAAAGAGTGAGTGCCTGCAGGCGAGGGGCGGGAGGTGTGCCGAGTTTGATGGAAAGGCTGGTCCGGAGAAGCGGGGGTTTCGGAGCTGATGAGTGCGCATTGTGTGCGGCGGCCGTGGTGCCGTCACTCGTCAGATGTGGCCTGACGGCTGAGGCTGGCGAGTGAAGCGAGCGGCTCTCGAGGGGCGACCCGTTGGTCTGGCTGTCGTCGGAGCCTCGCGATGAATGAATGGATGGTTGGGCCACGATAAGAGCATCGATTGCGCCGTGTCCCATTGCCGAGACCCGTGCCGCGTGGAAACTATATCAGGGAAGGAGTCTCTCTCTAACCGTGCGCTATTCTGCTGTCACTCACGCCGAGTGGGGTATTAACGAGTCACCAATTTCGGCGATGCGGTGAAATGTCACGATAATGAGCTTCCATTGGATTCCAGAGGTGGTTCATGTTTGGTTACTTCTTGCCGTAAGGTTTTCAAACATTCGAAATGAGCATTAGTGGGCGGGGCTAAGCGATGGCGCAGTGGTTTAACGCACTGCGTTAATAACACCGTCAGCTGAGTTCGATTCCCGGCTATGTCGAACTTCACCTGTGGTGTGATATTGGAACCTGGTTTACTTCTCCTCTCCCAGCCCCGTTTCTCTCCGCACCCCCCTCCCCCCCACCAACCCCGACTGACCAGCATGGTGAGGTATGGTCAATCAGCCCCGATGAATCATACATTATTTTAAAAAATATATCATGCATCTAACAAAATGTTGAAAATGACCTCTTTATAAACCACACGGTTAAATGCAGGGTCTAAGAGGGCAGGATCTTATCTCAGCAAACAGGTCACATGGCTAGGTTGTATCCAGGATGGGACGCCAGTCCATCGCAGCGCACTGGAGGCAACTTAGTCAACATGCTATTTAACCTAGACAATAGCAGCGTGTGTTCGAACTTGTGGGAGTTAAGCACCCAACGAAACCCCACGCAGACACGGGGAGAACGTGCAAACTCCAGAGAGTAAATCACCCGAGTCGGGACTAGAACCGGGGACATTCTTGCTGTGAGGCGACAGCGCTGCCTGCTACGCCACCGCGCCGACGTGAGCGGGTTATTAGAAACGTACCTCTGCACAGGTGCCGGTCGGTTTTCCGTGCATTGCATCTTCGGCCCCACACATTCCATAAACTTTATTACTCCCGCAAAGGTCTGCCTTGCAACACAGAGACGCATTGTCTCACGAGGCTTCCACGAGCGTTAAACACACCGGGGATGGGGGGTTTGAGGGGGCTGGGGGGGGGGGCTAGGTGGGAGGGGGAGGGGTTGATTGTGGAATGTAGTGAGACGCGAACTTATTTGTTCATTATTCCAGACGAGGCTGGGATTGCCATTGCTGAAGGAGGCTGCTGAAGATTCAGTGGGTTTTTTTTCTCTTCAGAGAACTACTCTCGCAGTTCTGTAGAGGTCACGCTGACCAACGACCCGAGGCATCGGAGATGAAAAATAGCAACGCATCGATTCGAGCAAAAGCGCGCCGGCCGACTGGGCAGCGCGGAGTCCCATTAACAAATCGCACCGGCGCCACATTAATCAGCGGCAGCGCCCGCAGACTGCGAATTTCGTCGTGAATTACGAACACGAACTCACCCGCATTCGTCGTTTGAACTGCCTAATACGCGCTGACGTTCCGGGCATTAGCCCTTGCAGGCTCTGAAGAGTCTACAACAGGATGGTCATTCTAGACTAAGCGGAAGGATAAGACTTGCTTCAATATTCGACACTGTTAGTGGTCGTGAGCGGGAACGCAACTCTGGTAGCTGGGTTTGTAACGCGGTGCCCAGGGCACTGCTTGACATTAAATAACACGGATGGCTACAAAAGAAACAAACGCAGAGAATGTTGCAAAGTCTGCTGCAAGATGTTGCTTCCTATTGCAACAACATTGTAGCCAAGGCTTCGTTTCTTAGTGAGCCATTTGCCGGTTCGCACTTCGACCGGAGTAGGCTCGTAAACGAATAGCCACAGGCGTTTGGAAAGCGGTATACCAGATGTGGTGTGCCGGATGCGAAAATGTTATCCGGCTCTTTGGCAGACTGGCGTTGAAAGCGCGAAACTTTGCCACAGCTCTTAGCGAAGAAATATACTGGATGTGGTGTGCCGGGTGAGGAAACACGTATGGTGCCGTAGACCACAGCTGAAGATGAACGGCAAAGGGATCATCAGGGGCACTGTATGGAGCAGAAGGGAGGCGGGCGAAATTGCTGTGACGCGACACAGCCCCCATCTCTATGGGAGCGTGGTGCAGAGATATATCCATTAGGGCTCCCGTGGGGGCGAGTTTCGGTGGGGCGGTTTTTTTTTTTCACGCGGTAATTGCGGTGGTAATTGCGCACCGAGACGCCAGCAGAACAAGAGCCGTGGGCAGACGAGAGAGGAGGGAGGGAGGCGCGCGGGACCGTGGCGGCTGGTGGTGATGCTCGCAATGGCGATGGCGATAGCGATGGTGGTGGTGATGATGGTGGTGACGATTTTATCTCGCTGACCTCCTTTGCCGTGACCTCCTGCCAGCGAGCCTTTGACCCTTCACGTCGTTGCTGGACGGCTGGGTGGCGCGGTGGTAACATCCGCGCTTCACACAAACAAGGTCCTGCCCGAGACCATTTGATTCCGCCACCAGGCATCTTTCTAAGTAGAGTTTGTGTGTTCTCTCCCCCCGTTCGGTGTGCGTTTCCTCTGGGTTCACCTGTTGCCGCTCAAAACTGAAAATGTACATTAATTCACCGATCATCGAACACTATTCAGAACGCAGTGTCTGACAAATGTTAACGCTGGCTACTGCGTGGCTGACTCTGCACTCCTCGCCTGGCTGTGGTTCTCTCGCGTCTCTGAGTCGTCCCGTCCTCTTCGACCGAATGCCTTCGCACCCAAAAGCATGTTTTGCGCCTTGTAAATTCCAATATTGTGAGGATGTTGGTCATTCATAATGGGTATGGTGCTGACGATCCCACGGCTAAAACACAGCAAGTTGGCACAGAAGGAAGCATAGGTGGTGCATAGGTGATGCATCTGCCAGTCATCTCACTCAGGCAACCCATAATACCTGGGTCTGTCCCGTGACCTCCTGTCAGTACGCCTTCGACACTTCACGTGGCTTAAAGGTGCACGTGGCCTGGCACAGGCGCCATGGCGACGTCACCGCCACTTGGGTGGCGAATGGCGGTTGTTGTTGTTGGTGCTGACGATGTTCGTGATAGTGTTTGTGTGGCTATAGGGTCATCGTGGTTGTGACAATGTTCGCAGTGATTATTGTGACAATACTGAGAACTGCTCTCACGAGCTGCTCTTTCGGGATAGCGGTATCCAGCGTGCCGAGTCTCTTTGTCTTTTGCTCGTCGCGGCTGTCCCAAAAGAGCTGCTCTTGAGAGCAGTTCCCTTCATCGAGCAGTGAGCAACTACGTTAGACTACACAAGAGTGCTCATGGTGGTGTTGGAGGTCGTTATGATGGTGATGGCACTCGGGAGCGAGCCGAGTTTACAACCCACTGACGGGCAACACCAGTGACGATTATCCGAACAGATTCTGGGTCTCTGCGAGGTTATCTCGTTCCTCAAACGAGTATCTGATGCAGTGTGTAAACATTGTCGCTAGCGAGACAAAGGCGGTCGTGCGTGGCGCTGCACACCCCCCCCCCCACACACGCGTACTCGTGTTCTGTGCTGACCTTCACACGTACTACTCACTGACAGCACTTGACCCTCTAGTGGGTTAAGGCTATGGTGTTGATGCTACAGCGAGTGGGATTGGTGGGGGTGTGGATCGTGTCGCTTACAGTCCACACCACGCAATAAGCGACGGTGGAGACCCAGCCCGAGATCATCACGCGCTCCACTGGCAGCCAGCGAAGAGGGAACCCTCAGCAAGACAGTACAGCAAGCAGGATCCTCGACCCATTGTCGTATCATTTTCGGATTTAATTTCTTGCATGCGTGGGAATATTGCTTTTTTTTTCTTTTTCCAAATTACCCAAGAATTCTCGCATTTCTCTGAGTCCAGACACAATCGCCGCCGTTGTTTCTCGCCCCGTCGTGCGTAATCCTGGCCACGAGTTAAGTTGCGCTTTATCCACGCAAAGTGAGACCGGCTTTCACGGATTCCCACGCCGCGCACAGAGCTGCCGTGCTCTTCACGAAGGGCATCAGGAATTGGCGACTCCCGAGGCTTTTGCCCGGGGTGCGCGGAGAAACCCACGCCAATGCGAAGGGATGGCACCTAATGGGCTCTCTTAGCGATGTTAACATAATGCGGAGCCAACTCATATAAGCTTGGATGAGAATGTTTCCACTCCGTGCGAGGCTTCGGGAGATTATTTGACCATACTTCACCGCGTACACACGGGGGCATAGAAGTCCAGTGAAACATGCACGTCGTCGTAGACCAGCTGAAACCCATAACGATGTGCGTTGTCAATTGTGGCGGCCGCCCGTGTAACAATGGTCCAGCCTCCAAGTTGCATGGCTTCAGATATCGGATCAACTCTTTGGTGCTCCTACTGTTACGCTGGCAGTGATGGACAAGAAGAGACAACAGGGCGGCGCGGTGGCGCAGTGGTTAGCGCTGACGCCTCACAGCAAGAAGGTCCCGGGTTCGAGTCTCTCGGCTCCGGTGCCTTTCTGTGTGGAGTTTGCATGCTCTCCCCGTGTCCGCGTGGGTTTTCGCCGGGTACTCCGGTTTCCTCCCACAGTCCAAAAGCATGCTCCTGGATAGGTTGATTGGCTCGCAGACTAAAATTGTCCCGCAATGCCCGGCGATGGACCGGCGTCCCGTCGTCGGGTGTATTCCTGCCTTACGCCCTATGTTTCCGGGATAGGCTCCGGCTTCACCGTGACCCTATATAGGATTAAGCGGTTTCAGATAATGAGATGAGAGCGTGTGTCAGCCTGCCTGCGCGCTGCTATTTTGATTGTTTTTATTTTGTTGTGTACAGCAGCACCCTGCGATCGTCAAGGGAAAGGCGATTTCGAATGTAAATTATATTCATTGACATCATTAATGGTGCCCTAAAAATTAAACATTTAACAGGCGATGATTCGGGGAATGAGAAAATAACGGTCACTGCCTACAACATCGCTATGTGTTTATTTTAAGGCAGTGTTATTGACAAATATATTGAGTTTTTTAAATATATATCTGACGCGAATTGCGTGCAATGCGACTGATCTGATCCTCCGTTTAAAAATGTGACCTGTTACGAATGCCGCTTGCTGTACTGCACAGACACCAGCTCATTGTCCTGCAGGTGGGGTGCGCTCCTGCGTGCGTCTCACGAGAGGGACAATCCCCGCTTGATCCACCAACCCCCCCCCCCAGCACTATGGCAGCGAAAATGCTGATGATGATGACGCGCGCTGGCGTCAGGAGGAGCCGTGGAGCAGCGAGCCGTCGGGAGGGGAGGGAGATCGGGATCCGTGCACGGAGCCCCACGGGGGTCGAGTCGTAGGCATTCATCATCAGTACCCGCTTCATCCTGTACACGGTCTCCAGAGCCTATCCGGGCAGACACAGGGCGCATGGCAAGGCTATACCCCACATAGGACGTCGGTCCGTCACAGGGCAACGAGGACAATTTAGTCGACAGGTCAATGAACCGAGACAACAGCAGCACGTTTTTGGACTACTGTGGAAGGAAATCGGAAGATGCAGGGAGAACATCTAAACGCAAAACAAAGTACCTGAGCAGAGAGTCGAACCCAGATGCTTCTTGCTGTGAGGCGGCAGCGCGTCTCACTTTCATCTGACGCATTAACTTGACGAACAACTCTTGACGCGTGCTTCCTTGTCGTAGTCGACTTGCACACAACGGATGCAGTAAGGAATGTGACGCCTCTCGAGATGTTGAACATCACCTGAAGGGCGAGAGAGCATCGCCCGATCAGTATTCGAGCAACAAACGAAGCACATGTGCAAAGCCTCATCTTGGAAGAAAATATACTTTTGCTGCTGTTGGTTAATTCAAATAAAGCCGGATTGTTATAATAACTATAATATTTTAGGTGGTATTACTGTTATTAAAGGGGTCAGATAATGCGAGGACTCCCTGCACCACGGGGCTGAGGTTGTACCAGGGGCTGTTTCTCGCGCTGCAGGTGCCACCTGCTGGTTTCGTTTACACGAGGAGTCGCAGCGCCACCTAGCGACAGCTCCATGAACGCCTGCGACGCTACTTCCTCAGTGAGATCAACAGCGCCAGAGCAGGGACGGTGGCGCGGTGAGCAGCCCTGCCCTCGTACCGCAGCACAAGCTCCTGGGATCGATTCCAGTGTGCAATGACATGCTGCCTAGGTTCATTGAACTGAATACATTTCCCCCCCACAATCCTGTTACAAGATTAAGCGGGTACCGATAATGAATCAAATAATCAATAAATGCAAGTTATAACCCGTGATACATTCATTCGATGTCCTAGGTATTCATTCTTTCGAAGAGAGAACGATATAACTGCGGTAGGGGGGAGTTAAACCACGCAGTCAGCTGGCGGCAACCCGCCAGACACTGGGTCATATATTATAATCTCATCTCATTGTCTGAAACCGCTTAGTCCTATACAGGGTCACGGTGAAGCCGGAGCCTATCCCGGCAGACACAGGGCGCAAGGCAAGGATATACCAACGATGGGACGCCAGTCCATCGCCGGGCACTGCGGGGCAATTTAGCCTGCGAGCCAATCAACCTATGTAGCAGCATGCTTTTTGGACTGTGGGAGGAAACCGGAATACCCGGCGAAAACCCACGCGGACACGGGGAGAGCATGCAAACTCCACACAGAAAAGCACCCGAGCCGAGAGATTCGAACCCGGGACCTTCTTGCTGTGAGGCGACAGCGCTAACCACTGGGCCACCGCGCCGCCCCCGCGCCATCCTGCCACCCAAAATATATACGGTAGAAGTGTCTCGAAGTGCGTAGAAGTCGTCACACATTTCACCCATGTTCTTGTTTGATCACGCGAGAATCACAGAACAAGGCTGATCAATCCAGCGAGCGCTCCGATCCATGTCGGTTGGTCTCGACGAACTCCGGGACCCACGAAACAGCCACGAATAACAACTACGCGTGCACAGCACTGACCGTGGGGTTCCGTTCCTGGAACACCGGTTTGGTAGACACGCGAGCTGAGACAAAGCCTGTGATAATAAATGAATATACTGTAGTATGGACATAATGTACTCGCGCCATCTATTGGTATAAGTTTATAAATATATTCTCAGGGGGTGTTTCTTGGCCAACAGCTGTAACAAACGTTTTTGTTCCGTTAATGTCGATTTTTCTTGAAACCCATAATGTATTTAGCGATTAGCTAGTAGGGGGCGAACTGCAATACTGGTCACCGTTGTCATTGGGTAAGCGAGGAGGAGGAAGGGTCTCCACAACACGGGTGACGCGTGCAGGCGAGGTGGCACATTGTCTCAGGAGGGTCAATGGCCCACCGCTAACGCGAGTGCATTGGGGCGCTGGCCTTGGTGCTGAAACTGGTATGAAAAAGTGACACGTGGGTACTGTGGCATTAAACGATTCAAAGGAATTGGCATAATTCTCTCATTATTCGATTGAAGAACCGATTTTTGTTGTATTATTTCTTACATGTATATAGATGTATATTTTCACTGCTCGATGTATGGCAGTGCTTACAAGAGCTGCTTTTTGGAATGGGCGTAGGAGCAGTCTTCCTCTCTCATATGTCTGATATAATAGCAAGTTGCTTCTGTCTGTCTCGTGTGTACCGTCTCATTTGCACTGGCTGTCTCATCTATACTGCCTCGTCTGTCCCAGTCGAACCTGTTCACGTTCATTCATACCATTCTGAATGAACGTGCGTTTGAAACACGCACAAATGGAAAAAAAAAACACAATGTGTGCATGCACAGAATTACTCAGGGTTGAGTGTCTGAATCGATCGCTATGTCCAATAACAATTTTGTGAGGCTTTACCCGTAATCCCTGGAATAATCGAACAAAATGGTTTGGCTCAGCACCTTACCATTGTTGTACCACTATAAATCCCTATTGGACCTCAGATTTCCCTTCATGTGTACGTGAAATTGATCGCCAAACTTTGCGAACTTGCATTGGTTAATATTAATAAACTATAGCTGCAATTTAAACTGGGGCGTCTTATTTGAATATAGTACCGTGTATTTTTGTGCAGGAATTTTCCATCTTCAGCAGGACTTTGTTCTTTTTTTTGCTACAGAGTAGCCAGGTCACGTATTAAAATTAATATTTGCTCATGCATATGCAACTGGCAGAATAAAACCTAAACCGAAATAAACGGCGTGAGACCGCCACCTCGTGGTGATTAGATGTAATAAAGTCATAACCAAATATTGCTTCATACAGAATTAATATATAGTGTATACTTTCTAAGAAAAACATAAAGAATTGTAAAATAAACCATCAGACAAAAGTTCTGATATTTTACAGCAGAGTTTGATTTAACAAGCAAATTTTGGACCGGTTTCTACTTTGTTGGGTCTCACCAGCACATTGCTGGGAACCTTTAAGAATACGTCCTATTGGATGAGTTATGTTATATTATGTAGCATGTCCTTGGACTATGGGAAGAATCCAGAGTACCCAGCGAAAGCCCACGCGGACACGGAGAGACGTGTTAACTCCCAGACACCCGAGCCGAGAATCGAATTCAGCTCATTTTTGCTATGAGGCGACAGCGCTTCTCACCGCGCAATCACGCCGCTATTCTGACCATTAATATGTGATAGAAAGAAAGGTCATTGCCCGAAACGTCGCATGTTATATATAATTTCAATTTGAAGCCAGTGTTGTTGACGAAATCTGTTGATCTTTTTATATATATATATTAAAACATATTGGTTTGCGTTGTGAAAATAAATCGGAAATATGAACGTTCCGCGGACTAATTCCCCAAGGTGGGACAGCGACTCCTCTAGAGGTTCGCATAGCACGCATTGTTGGGACCTACTGCGAGCCGCGAGAGTATCTTACTCTCCGCATTACCAGACGTGCTGGAAAGTAAGACGCAGTCACAATTTGTGGTCAGTGTCAATTAACATCTTAAAATAAACTGTGGGACGGCTATGTGGCACAGTGGGTAGCGCTGTCGCCTCACAGTAAGAAGGTCCCGGGTTCGAATCTCGGCTCGGGTGCCTTTCTGTGTGGCGTTTGCATGTTCTCCCCGTGTCCGCGTGGGTTTTCGCCGAGCGCTCCGGTTTCCTCTCACAGTCCAAAAAACATGCTGCTTACATAGGTTAATTGGCTTGCAGACTAAATTGCCAGCAGTGCCCGGCGATGGACTGGCGTCCCATCGTGGGTATATCCTTGCCTTGCGCCCTGTGTCTGCCGGGATAGGCTCCGATTCACCGCGACTCTGTACAGGATTAAGCGGTTTCTGACAATGAGATGAGATGAGAAAATAAACTGTTCGCAGGCACACATGCACATAGACCTGACTCTAGGACGCGTCCCCAGCATTTTCTCTTAAAACACACGGTGGAATAACGTGACCTGTAATCTTGGCAATACGATAATGTGCCCCTTAATGTTTCACTTAACAGGCGTGGAGTACGGGTCTCCGCTCTCACCCGGCAGTGCGGTCATTTCATACCAGCTCACGATTGCCGGAGTGCGTAATGCGCGTGGGGGCTGACGCATTCCCGAGAGCTCGTTGGCTTCAGGAGGCACACCTCGTCAGTCTGTAATCATCAGTGACTCCCAGGTGTCTGCCCTGCGGCTAAGCGTGTGTCATGTACACGCGCATAACTCAATCAAGTGACACCGCGAATTCGCAGCGTGAAACGATTGTAAATGCAGCGTCATCAAAAGCCGCGATTTATCCACTGCTGGATGAGAACCTACTTCAGGTCTGTCTTACGATGCAACAAGGTCCATGGGCGGCAGGGTGGCGCAGTGGTAACATCTGCGCCTCACAGAAAGAAAGTCCAGCCCTAGGCGGTTGGATTTCCGACTCAGGCGCCTTTCTGTGTGGGGTTTGTGTGTTCTCCCCCTGTTCTGCGTGGGTGTTCTCCGGGTTCTCTGGATTCCTCCCACATCTAAAAAAACCTCATTAATTATTTAACATCATAATATAACGCAGGGTCTGGCAAATGTTGGCGCCGGATGAATACCTGACTGCCTTCCCCTCGCCGCCCTGCGGTTTCCTCACGCCTCTACAATGATGTAAATCAATCCGGCAAAGGGCGTCTGCTAAATAATTATTAATAATAAAATCTCGCGCCTCGGCATTAATATACCAAATCGCTCCATCGCCTTGGTGGTCTTACTCTCGAGCAGGGTTTCTCAACCTCTTCCTCCTCAAGGCCCGCTTGACCCACGTAGGTCTGGTCTCCACAGACCACTAGGTGGTTAGGGCGTATTGATTGTTCTGTGTTCTGTGGGCTTGTGTTGCTCCCAATCATACCCCACTCATTAACGGAATTAGACAAAATTTCACGTTGAAGGGCCCTCCTGAAAAGGAGTCTTGAGACTCACCACGGGTTTTCTACATATATTATAGGAATCATTGACATTAAATATGCCTACAACTGTCGATAATCACAGAAAACACCAGACAAGGTAACAAGCAAAGTATTATTCGACTGTATGGAGTCACTAGGCCCCATTAGAGACGTATGGAATTCTACTGATGTAGGTGTTCACTGCTCGATGACATTTGCTCTCCATAGTTATTTTGGGTTTTCGCCGGGCACTCCGGTTTCCTCCCACAGTCCAAAAAACATGCTGCTGCATAGGTTAATTGGCTTGCCGACTCAATTGCCCTCAGTGCCCGGTAATGGACTGGCGTCCCATCGTGGGTATATCCCTGCCTTGCGCCGTGTTTACCGCGATAGGTTCCGGCTCACCGCGACCCGGTACAGGACTAAGCGGTTTCTGACAATGAGATGAGATGAGATGTTCTTTCGGGATAGCCGTGCGGAGGGTTCCTTCGCGACGTTTCAGCTCAGAACGCCTGATGATGCCTCCAACGCATGATGCGAAACATCGCGAAGGAGCGAGAAGGAACACACGACACGGCTCTCCCGAAAGAACAGCTATGGAGAGAAATTCTCAAACATGTAATTTCCAACGCTGTCTCGGAACGCTGAACAGGAGTTCCTCGCCACACGCGTTTGAGCGAGAAACCACGTTTGAGTTTTTGTTTAATAATAATTTTATGCAGATTCGTCGCTATTATAAAGTAATTCTGTGGACTGACCCTATCCAATAGCAATTAGCAGGGTGTCTAAAGCAGCGTGACCTAATTGTGCTGTGTAAATCACTTGGCGTCCAATTACGTGAGCGAAATGAATACGCGTTCGGCGAATTAAAACAATGTTCTCATTTATTCCCATCCTTGCTGTCTCGATTAATTTCTTTAAAACGTAATAAGGCACCAAGTAAATCTGGAGAATGTTTTGGTCCTGTGCTGGTCGCGTTTGTAAAGGAGGTATTTTTGTATTTTATAGGTCTGGTTTTCCAAACCACTTTATTTTTTGAATAGCATCATTTAGTCCTGGCAGTGCGGTAGCGTAGCGAATAGCGCTGCCGCCTCACAGCAAGAAAGTCCCGGGTTCGAATCTCTCGGCTCGGGTGCCTTTCCGTGTGGAGTTTGTATGTTCTCCCCGTGTCCGCGTGGGTTTTCGCTGGGCACTACAGTTTCCTTCCAATTTCTGAAGACTTGCTGACTAGGTTAATTGGCCTGTTGACTAATTTGCCCACGGTCATGGCTGTTACTGTTGTTGATGAAATAGACAGGGGTACTGGGTAGCAAGTTAAGTGTTAGCAACAACTGTCCTCGTTGTGTATATGTTATGTATATGTGTGTTAGTCTCGGTTGGGTGACTGAGCGTTATACACTCATTGCTGCAGAGAGAACGGCACGTCAACATCTATCCCGGCAGACACAAGGCGTAAGGCAGGGCTTTATAGCCACTCGCTGTTGACATGCCGTTCTCTCCGCAGCTCTGTGCAGCGCTTTGTGACCCTCGGGTGAAAAGCGCTCTATAAACGCAATAATTATTATTGCCCTTCAGTGCCTCTGGTGGCATCGTGCGTTGTGATTTTCGCGTCGTGTTTACAACGGAAGGCTCGCGTTGTAACTGCTGCCTCACTGCAAAAAAGGGCCTGGGTTTGTTTCCCTGCTCGGGTGCCTTGCTGTTCTCCCCCCGTGTCCTCGTGGGTTTTTGTCGGGTACTCTGGTTTCCTCCCACTGTCCAAACATACGCAGAGAAGACAAAGTTATCCCAGTCATAATGTTCCGGCGCAGTTGCACCGCCTGCATTCCCGCAGATACGCCACGAGAGAAATGCAAATCAAAGGGAATTGCTCTCAAAATGCGCTCTTTCGGGAGAGCCGTGTCGAGCGCACGCTCCAACGTGGGAGGCAAAACGTCTCCAAAGACAGAGGGGCTGCGCTCGACACGGGTGTCCCGAAAGAGGAGCTTTTGAGTGTTGTGAGTGTCGCCTGAGGAGGGAACGCTCGACAACCGCTATCTCTAAAGAGCAGTTCTCATCATCGAGTCGTGGAAGCGTTCACCATTATTACACCGTGGAGACTGTAGAGGTATTCTG
>JAZEWT010000020.1:4848845-4862572 GCA_036362905.1 Mordacia mordax | reverse complement strand
TGCATGTGAATTTTATACGTAATGCGCCCAATGTCATGGGACTGGCCAAACAATGTAATGTAGCAAGACCCCTGTTGGAAAAGAGTTTTTGAGATTCACTTAGAATCTTTATTTTAACAAGTGTGTGTATATATATGTACAGGGTGAGCTACAAAAAAACTGTCATTTATAATTGTTGTCGGCGGAAATGTGTCCGTTATTTCTGGCCCATCATGTATTTGCACGCACACATAAAATCTAACACGCATGTTGGATAAAAAAACTGACAAGGGCTGCAGTCATATCTCTCATCTGTCAACTCCCATCAGACCTCCCGCTGTGATTCCCACACGAGGTGGGCCTTGGGTCATGCTTTTGGCACTCACCCTGTGTAGCGGCAGCATTTGTGTGCAGGAAGTGCAAAGACAAGCAAAGGCACTTACTTAGTCAATAATAAAATGTGGCGCAGAACCGGTGATTTTCTTACAACTTAGCACTGCTTTATGCCTGCTGGCAAACTTTAAGTTTCGGGAAGAGTGCCCATGACTGCGACATTCACCGGATTATGAGACACATCAAAAAGTACGGTGGACCAGTGGGGAGCGCTGTTGCCTGACAGCAAGCAGGTCCCGGGTTCGTCCTCTACACGGTCGCGGTGAGCCAGAACCTATCCCGGCAGACACAGGGCGCAAGGCAGGGATATACCCACGATGGTATGCCAGTCTATCACCGGGCACTGAGGGTAATTTAGTCTGCAAGCCAATTAACCTATGCAGCAGCATATTTTTTGGACTGTGGGAGGAAACCGGAGTGCCCGGCGATAACCCACGCTGACATGGGGAGAACATGCCAACTCCACACAGAAAGGCACCCAAGCCGAGATTAGAACCCGGGACCTTTTTGATGTGAGGCGACAGCGCTCCCCACTGGGCCACCGTGCCGCACAGGCTGATAAGCTGATGGATCGAAATATTATTTTATTTATGCGTGGCAGAAAAAAACAATTCCTGTTTTACAGCGCAGCAGTGCTTTGGTTCTTTATTTGATGAATAACCGCCAACTGCGTCTTTAGCACTCAGAAGGGGCCTGTCTTGGAGCCATTTGCACAATTCCACTATTGAGCGTTTTAGATCCCTCACTTTTACCTTCGTAGACAACCCAGGTCACCAGGAGACATATGTCTCGGCGGGTTCTCGTTTGGTCAAATAAAGGAAACTGATCAATCGCGTGAGTTCCTGTGCGTCTACGTTTTTCCAGAGCGGTTTGTTTGGGGCTTCAGCTGTCGCTTCTACTCCCTCAACCGTTTCATGAATAGACCAAATTTCCTGTCGCGTAAATGCAAAATTGGGGTCATAACACATCAGGATTTCATTTAGGGTGTGGGGGGCCCGATTTTAAACTCCCTGGTGGGGAGGGGGGGGAGCAATCACATCCCGTGCGATGCTTTGTCGTGTTTCGCTGCAGGGCTCCGCGACACCGTTGTTTGCGATTCTCACCGCGCTCGCCAAAAGCCTGTCTTATCGGAGCGGAGATCTGCTTGTGCCGCTGGTGCAGAGGAGACGGAGGTGGCGGCGGTTTGAGCTGAGAAAAGGAGAGGGGAAATCTCATCTCATCTCATTGTCTGAAACCGCTTCGTCTTATACAGGGTCACGGTGAAGCCGGAGCCTATCCCGGCAGACACAGGGCGCAAGGCAAGGATATGCCGACGATGGGATGCCAGTCCATCGCCGGGCACTGCGGGGCAATTTAGCCTGCGAGCCAATCAACCTATGTAGCAGCATGCTTTTTGGACTGTGGGAGGAAACCGGAGTGCCCGGCGAAAACCCACGCGGACACGGGGAGAGCATGCAAACTCCACACAGAAAGGCACCCGAGCCGAGAGATTCGAACCCGGGACCTTCTTGCTGTGAGGCGACAGCGCTAACCACTGGGCCACCGCGCCGCCCAGAGGGGAAATCGTTGGGGTTTATTTTTTTTAATATTGAGCTTTTGCTGTGAAGTCTCAAATTGAGGAGTTTCCTAGCAACGTGGGAAGTCAAGGGCAAAGCTCACGGGCATGAGGGAATGATGCCGTGTGGGTCGCTGTGGAGTGGAGGGATTTTTGGATGGAGCTGCGTGCATTTGTACACGTGCGTGCGTACCTGTGTGTGTGCATGCGTGGGAATGGGTGCGTGTCAGTGTATTGTACTGTGAACCAAAGTTTGCTTCCTGGCCATGGCTAACATCCGCAACAAATTTTATCATGCTTGCTGGACCCATCAGTAGTTTCACGCAGCCTTAAAGCAACATCTGGTGTCGTGTAAAACATCACAATTTCAGACAGAACGGCCTCCCGGGTTAGTGTTTTGGCACCACCACACACCGCCGCACTGTGCCGACCGTAATGAGATGCTTGCTAACAGCACACAGCCCCAACAGCCTGCCAGAGGCTACAAGGTGAATCTTAGCCTCGTCGTGCATGCGAGTGAGCGCAGATATTGCCTTGTGCAGCCGAACACGCCCAGCCGTGTTCGCTGGCCCTGTCGATGGGAATCGATTCTGAATTCTCTGGGGAAGACATCGCAATGTTGCACTGCTTTCCGCCCACGCCTGCGATTGGTCCCCAAGCGGGTGCCACACTCGCTACGCAGGTGATGCAGCGTCGCCGTGGCGACGCTGCAGCCCGGTACCCCACGGTTATGATTTCTACTGCCGAATTGCAAGATGTCCCTGCCAGAGTTTGTTCTTTTAACTCATTTTTCTTGCGTCTGTTCACTCGCGGTCGGGCACAGCAGTAATCCCATGAGCTGCGGTGGTGCCGTGGCTGCCAGCGATCTCTGGGCACTGGGTGCAATTCCAGGCGTGGGTGTGGGAAATTATAGCTCAATCCCAGATGTGTATCGTCCCTATAATTTTGCTTTGCCTAGGTGCTGCCACTCATACACTATTGGAATACATGGATGACATGAGCACGTGTGCATTGAAAATCATGAACACATGAACACTGCTGCATCTTTTGCCCCGTGGCTGCACGTCTTGACGTGGATGTTAGACACCCATCTATCCTCGGCCACCTCTCTACACTCTGTTCACTCCTCCGTTTCCTCCCCTGTGACTCTTGTCCGGCACCAGTTCCCAATAAAATGACTTTGTCCTGACCGCTGATTTGCTTTCAAGGTGAATGGGTGTGGTTACCTCTATTCTACAATGCATCTGGCCCATGTAGAAGGATCTGTTAAATCTCTTCTGCCTCAGACACAGGGGCATTGACAGCATGTGCAAGACCCGTAATTCACCGTTTACTAATTCGTTTAACAGAAATGGACAACTGCAGTGTAGTTAAAAGTTAAAAAAAAATTTCTGCTGAACCCACCCTCCCCCACTGCTTTATCATCAACGACCGGCATAAGTAAACCACATTTCGTGCTCAATGAAGGTGAAACTAAGCCACTGCATTAGTTACCCAACGGCTGCATGAGCAATTAACGAGCGTGTAATTTTTGTTATTCCCGAGCAATTTTGACGAGCGATTGTAATGACGACACGGGTTGATTTCGTTCGGACGAGAGCGAGCGGCAGGTGGTGGCGTTCGTTACTCCGGCTCGATTTGTCATTCTGAATGCGTCCCGTCCGATATTCCGACTTTACAACGAGTCCCCGTGTTCCATATTGAGCAGGGGCAGTAGTGGTGATAATGGGGCCCCAGGCAAACTTCAATGATTACCTCCTGCCCCCCCATCCCAACACACTGAAAAGCACTGAATAATCCCAATGAATGTAGCCATAATGGACCTCAATTTTAAACTTAGATTTAATGTATTTATTTTAACACAGTACCAATGAGCAAACAATTATCCTTGAATCCACGTCTAATCAATTGTGAAACTGTTGTGAAATTGTCCATATGCCGAACGTAGCTCGGCCCGAAGGCCATCCATCGGGGCCTCCGGGAGCCCCGGCTGCCAGCGAGCGGCAGCGGCGCAGCGTTTCATGCGTCACGGGGAGGCCTTAAACCCCGAGTTGCCTTGACGTGCGGCGTTGTTGGACGGAAGCGAGAAGAAAATGCCGTGGCGTTAGCGACACCGCTCATTTCCCAGGAGGGCGCCGGAGCCAAGCACCGGGAGACGCGTTCGTTTGAAAAGTTCACCGGGTCGCGGCACCCAGGCTGCATCAATGCTGGCTGTTGTCGAGCGACAGTAAAGTGAAGATATCTGTGTCATCACTGTCCACAGCTGTAATCGGTCCACTCCAGTGTGAAGGCCTCCCCAGTACACCCCCATCTCTCATGTCACACATAACGACCTTCCTGGCACCTGCACGCGAGTTCACTTGTTACGCAACGAAGGCTTTCGTGACCAGTAATATACATTAAAACAGAGTGGGGGGTTGGGTCACCTGAGCGGGAATGGAACCTCTACGGTGAGGATATTTTTTCTTAAAAAGGGGAAAATTGGAAAAATGTCACATTAAGTGGAAAAACTGATATCGTTACTGGCATTCCTCAAGAGGCGCAGGGATAATTTGATCGCTCCATCTTCCTTGGTTGACGTACTCTCAAATACCTTTTTTTCTTTTACACCACCCTATCATCATGTGTACCCTGCCCAAACCCACTTGTGTATTTTACAATTCGAATTCTCACTGAGAATTGCTTTCTATTCCCAGGCCTTCTTCCATGAAGTGATAACGACTCTCAAAACAGTAATGAGCTCTCCTCTGCTCGAATGAATGAACGCCATCGGTAGATTGATTTGAAAATAATTCAGTTGCAGGGATGCCCTGCTCAATCATGTCCTCAACAACATCTGCTCTATCAAGGATGTGGCAGGTGACCACGTGCCTAGCATTGAGTTGCTAGCACTGAGCCGGCACTGTTAAAACAAGGATTCAAATCATTGAACCACTCTCTCAAATGTCGGTTTGTGTAGTGGTAACATCTATGCCTCAAATAAAGAAGATCCTCCCCGAGGCAGTTCGACTCCCTACTCGGGTGGCCTCTGCGCGGAGTTTGCGTGTTCTTCTCCTATTCTGCGTGGTTTTCTTCCAGGTTCTTCAGTTCCATCATAATATATAGAGATGCATTGTCTTGTGGCTTGGCACCAGCTGTCCGCGTGGCTACCTCCCCCCCACACCTCTGCAGTTTCCTGCAGCGCTTTGGGACTCCTGGGTGAGAGGCGCTATGCAAGAGAAATTAATTATTACAGTGAGTTGGTCTCAGCCCAGTCACCAATAGCTGTCTGTACACGAACAAATAAACCAACAACTCTGCTGTTCTGCAACGCTGTGTGTGATGCACCGCTCGTCCAGCGTGTTGTCTCGTCGCCTGATCCCAATAGCGCACTTGGATGCAGACTGGTGGATGAGTCAGAGGCGGAATTTCATTGGGTTAATGTGATTCCGGTGTGCGAGCAAGACAATGGAACCCTTTCAAATGGACCCCGACCTTCGTCCATTGTTCCTGGAATAAAGCAACTCTGTAGAAGAGACTTAACACATACATAGTACCTTCATATAAATAGGAGTCACACACCATACACGCACAAAGCACCTGAGGATGCCCTCTAATGTGTGAGGTGAAATGTTACGGTGAAGGGAAAGGGAGAACAATCGACGTGGCTGTCCCGAGAGAGCAGCTATTCGAAGCAATTATCGTTAATCGAGCCGTGAAAACCTACATCATTACATTTGGATTTTGTTGTTGCAAAATAAATATTATTCCGCTGATGTAGGTTTTCACAGCTCGGCCGTACGAGAGTTGCTGTCCGTTGCTGTTCTTTCAGGATGGCCGTGTCGGGGGTTCCTTCCCTGTCCTTCGCGACGTTTCGCCTCCTCTGTTGGAGGCGCTTTAGAGAGAAACCGGAATGCCCGCCGATGTCAAACGGATAAATGCGCCACGTGCGGTGAGGGTTAAAACAAAAAATCATTCAAGGGTTTGAGTCGTGACGCTGTAACAACTTCCCCCATCCTTCCATTACCCTCGTAGTATGATAAAGCCAATCTTTTACAAGCTAATTATGAGAGCAATTAATGAAGGACAATTAATCATGGGCAGGTTTCTGTCTGATGTGAGCGTTGCGTTGGGAGCAGTGCCGTAATAGCTGACATTGTTCACTGCGTATAGACCATTGCCCTTGGTAAGTGGAGTCCGGACCTCCCCTCGGCCACCCCTAGATTAACTTAGTCCATAATGGGTACCTGGTGAGGTGGTGTATGAACATCGGTATTGGAGACATGCAGGCACGCATGTCTGCTGGCCTCTTCACCTTTGTGTTGTTGTGCTGTGAGAAGACACTGCTAGTAGTCTGTATCTTCATTGTGCGATTGTGAGCACGTTTGGCCAGAAATAATAATAATTGCGCTTCTTGAGCGCATTTCACCCGAGGGTCACAAAGCGCTGCGAGAAAAGGGCATGCCAATAATGACATAAGAACGGCAAATCGGCAACAATAAAAACATTTGGGCTTTTTTTTACAAATCCGAGCTGTGGAGAAAACGGAATGCCAGCAACAACGTCAGGACAGTTCAGCTGAAAGTCAAATAGTAGGAATAATTTATCGGACATAAAATAAGCGATAAAAAAAAATAATCAGGATATTATTTTATTTGGACGAGTGTTCCAAGGAGGCGGCGCGGTGGCCCAGTGGTTAGCGCTGACGCCTCACAGCAAGAAGGTCCCGGGTTCGAATCTCTCGGCTCGGGTGCCTTTCTGTGTGGAGTTTGCATGCTCTCCCCGTGTCCGCGTGGGTTTTCGCCGGGTACTCCGGTTTCCTCCCACAGTCCAAAAGCATGCTCCTGGATAGGTTGATTGGCTCGCAGACTAAAATTGTCCCGCAATGCCCGGCGATGGACTGGCGTCCCGTCGTCGGGTGTATTCCTGCCTTACGCCCTGTGTTTCCGGGATAGGCTCTGGCTCACCGTGACCCTATATAGGATTCAGCGGTTTCAGATAATGAGATGAGATGAGAGTGTTCTAAGGGAGCATTAGTCTGTCAGTAGTGATAACTGCTATTTATAATCCAATTTAGTAATAAAAACGGTCACTTGAATTATCTTGTAAGCCTATCTATGGTATGAAATTCCAGCCTTTAGCAGGTGCTCGCTAACCATCCTTGCCCCAACATTGTAAACCGGTGCATCTTTGTCTTTCGCCCTCGCCCTCGCCCTCGCGCGCGTCCGCCACCGTCTGCCACCGTCCGCCACCGTCCGCCACCGCAGAACCCTGAGGCAGCACGTGGAGGACGAGGAGCTCAAGGGCGCGCTGCTGTCCCGGCAGCAGCGCTTCGCCGGCCGGCGCTGCGTGCGCTGCTGCGCGCCGTTCTGCTGCGCGCTGAACGCCCGGCGCCGCTGCGCGGTGTGCCACCGCCTCGTGTGCTCCCGCTGCTGCGCGCGGGGCCCTGCCGGCCGCGGGTGGAAGTGCCGCACGTGCTGCAAGGCCACGTGAGTCTGAAGCCGTAACCCTGGCGGCGCCCTCGCCCCTCGCCTCTCCTGCGTGGATCTCCTCGGGGTTCTCCGGCTTCCTCCCAGAGCTCATTAATTGGCCACTAACATTGCAATGTTTAGGACGCAGTGTCCGCTGAACGTGGATGCCCGCTAACTGCGTGGCTGCCATCCACACCACCTCTCTGTCATTTCCTCGTGCCTCTGATTAGTTCTTTCTTCAAATAAGTACCTTTAATGTTGAACGAATACTCTCCGTGTTATAAATTGCAATATTATTACTTTACAATGCCAGTATGGGTGGCCAGCATGGTACAGGTTGGTTTTCCTGCTGGCATTTTACCGGGATGAAGTAGCGTGATCGAAAGAGTCATATTGAGCATTCCTATAATTCTCTCCGTCGTGAAACTTCACGACATTTCGCCTCCCACATTGAAGGCATCGTGAGCCTAGTGATGATCTCTCATCTCATCTCATTGTCAGAAACCGCTTAGTCCTGTACAGGGTCGCGGTGAGCCGGAGCCTATCCCGGCAGACACAGGGTGCAAGGCAGGGATATACCAACAATGGGACGCCAGTCTATCACCGAGCACTTCGGGCAATTTAGTCTGCGAGCCAATTAACCTCTGCAGCGGCATGTTTTTTGAACTGCGGGAGGAAACCGGAGTGCCCGGCGAAAACCCACGCGGACAGGGGGAGAGAACATGCAAACTCCACACAGAAAGGCACCCGAGCCGAGATTCGAACCCGGCACCTTCTTGCTGTGAGGTGACGGCGCTACCCACTGGGCCACCATGTCCCCCGCTCGTAATAATATGATGATATAATAATAATTTGCATTTCTATACCCCAAGGATCACAAAACGCTGTGTAGAGCTGTGGAGAGAACGGCATGTGAACAACACAATGAACGCATGTGCCGTCTGGGCATATGCAACAAGCCTGTATTGAGGATCGAAGTTGTCGTGTTGAGGAGGGTGCCTCCAGTAGCTCACGGGTGTTTGTCGGAGCAGCGCCAGTGAGAGCCTTGTATGCGAGAAGGAGGGTCTTGAATTCAATCCTGTGATGACGGGGGTAAAACATCACAAAGCATGGAAGATAAACGCTGGAAACGGATATCCTGAAAGAGCAGCTCTTGAGGGCAATTATCATACATCGAGTGGTGAAGACCAACATCGTTACAGGGATGGAGCAGGGCCGTGGGTGGCGGAGGTCGCTTGCGAGACGCGTACACGGCGGCACGGCGGCAGCATCCACGGGTACCTTCGCGTAACAAAACGAGCTCGGCTTGTGTGCAGTAGAAAAGCAACCGGTGCTTCCCGACGCACCCCTCACTGACTCGGTACGGCTGCAGCATCGCTCGGATGTGCGAGTGTGAAAGGTGGTATTAGTTGACACCTCTGCCACCCCATCGCGGCCGACTGCCCCCGTTAATGTCGCACCCTTTATGGATGTGTAATGGTTTATTGACGTGATGAAGGGTTCGTTCGCTCGGCGAGTAATATCAAGCCTTGGCAAAGTCAGGATGAAAACGGCCTCCATAGCGGTGGGTCGATGGTCTCAGCCTGGTCAATACTCACTGTGCAAAACATACCTCGCCAAATAGAATTTACTCTTTCACTTAAATTGGTAAATTTCGTGTTTCGAGATTTACAACCTGCAGTTTCAGTTTTACTGCCAAATATTCGTTTGAAGAGATGAACTACCCTGCAAGTGTGCGGGTGGCCATTTCTTTATCTCGTGAAAGCAAATTTGAAATAATCATATTAGAAGCGAATAAGAGGGGAAAAAAAACAGATTAAGTTGATTCTTGTGCGTCAGATGAATGACTAAATTCGTACACTGATTATCCATTACAATATTTCCATTTCCTCTCTGACACAAGCCTAATGATGATACCATGTCCAATGCAGAGATGGAACTATTAACACTGCTCATGTAAGGCGAGTTAATAAACCGGGTAGACCTCCACTAACTCCCCATGGTGTTCATACAAATTCTGATGTGACCTGTTGAAGTGATACATAATTTAATATCATATTCCTAGGTTTCTCTTGCTTGGCTGCTGTTTAATATTTTATGGTGTTACGTTGTATTGCGTGCTACATTACAGCGCTGCAAGTGGAGTTGGCTATTGTTTTGTTCGATTAGTAACGGGTAATGGGGAATGTTAACATCTTGCTGGGAATACGAGGAGATTAAATAAGGCTTGGTGCGCTGTCAATCCAATCAGTTGGCTGAAAGGGAGAGCGAGTGGCCTGCGATTGATTGGAAGAATGTAAATTCAAATCCAGGTTGGGGATTGACTCAACCCAACATCCCTCCTCGGTTGGTAAAATGTGACAATTTCACCTGTGGTTGACTACCCCCCCCATCTCTAGTAATTTGGAATACCCACCACTGGCTTAGCACCATTAACAGGCGTTGAACCAAGCTGCAATTCTCATTTGAGCAGGAAATCACTTAGATTTGTTTTGCCGACTAGAGATTGGCGTTTGGGAATGTTGCCTCTGTATTGGTGTACTTTTGTAGAGTGAAGGAGGGAAGCTGAACGCTCCACACGACTATCCCGAAAGGACAGCTCTTGTAAGCAATTTTCAGTATTGTCACTCTTAGTGGAGAGGATGCCGTCTCTATTCACTTTATCACGCCATACGGTCAACACACCTCACCCCCCCCTCCCCCCAATCCCAGGGCGCACGGGTTAAATCTCACCAATATTAAAAATTACACACGGCCGCTTCCATGAATTATGACTGCAGCTTAGGTAGGAGCGTTCTCACGGAGAAAGGTTAACATCCTGGCTCTATGCCGACACGTCCCCTCCCCCCTTCCCATATGGCTCCAACCCCAGTGGTGACTCGCGTTAATTACGGCCTCCGACGTGTCCCGGCGATTAAAATCGGCACCGTGCCGTCAGTCCACCGCCAGCACCGGTGCCGGCAGCTGCATTACCCAGCCGAAGACACATTTCTCGTCCAGTTAGCTCCGCAGATGTTTGAGGGCCGCGTAAGGTACCTGGGAGCTTCTTCAGAAAGTGAGTTATTTTTGCTCCCTAAATACTGTATTATGGTACAAGGTTAACAAGAATCTCGCAGCACACGGAGCCGCACAACCCACAGAAATGCTCGGGTGAGCTGCACGGCAGCAACAGCAGGACAACATCGTGGTTTTCGGGATTGTCTTCTACGTGTGTGTACATCTAAACATTATCCATTTGGTAATTGGAAGCATGGAGGCAGAGGCAGGCTGCCCTATCCCCAGCCTCGGCAAAAGGTCGCCACTGATGGCAACCGTGGCCGCATTTCCGCGACAGCCACGCGATAACGATCGGATTAATGTGCGGCTCGGTCTCGCCGGGACAGTGGCCTGCGGTGACCCGAGTGGACTTTCCATCGGTGGCCTTTTCAGCACCGAATCGTTTTTCACGCGCCGGTCTTCGTTGCCGCGCGCGTGTTCGTATGACATTTGCACGACGGTCGGCACCGCGCCACAGTCCCGCCTGCGAAGGGTTAACGCTGGGTTGCTGTGCGTGACCCTGGCAGACCGCTTGCTATGCGCGTGGCGCGCGTGCATTCGCGCAGGGTCTCGAGACGTGATGCGCAATCAGCGCCTGGTCTCGTGTGTGGATCTTCTCGCTGCTGCGGAGGTGAAGGCACTCGCGCATGTAAGGTGCTCGCCACATATCTCTCGCCACCCATTTAAGCGGTGCACTCGCTACCGACAGTTTTGGTCGAGAGTTCTTGTCACCGTGGTTAGCGTGCCCTGCTACGAATTCCGGTGATCTGAATCGAATTTCTGATACCACAGGTAACGTTGGTGCAAACTGATAACCGAGAGTCATGGGCTTCCTGTATCTTCACTACTACTACATCAAACGGTGACGGATGGTTAAACAAACCTCATGACCAGTATGACATTGGGGACCGGCATCGGATTAACAGACGACTGTACACTGCCTGAGAATGCCTCCGACGTGGGAGAACAAAAGGTCTGTTAGGAAAGACAAGAGCTCACCACGGCTATATTGAAGGGCTCTCTCTACAACTCTTACGAGCGATTCTCAGAGGACTCAAATTTTACAAATAACGTCAGCTTTCCCGACGCCTGCGTGGACGATGCAGGGGGGGGGGGTCCGTGGATTAGCGGGCGCGCGTACTGTCGCGTAGCGGGTGAGCTTTGTTGCTCACAACTGCCTCGTGCTCGAGCTGAGCCACGTGTAGTGCTAATGCAACATCAAGCAGATGCGTGTGTTTCCAACGGGAACAACCAGGAGGCCTGCATTAAAGCACGTAAATCCATTCTCGTGATCGGATCACACATTTCATTTTTTTTCTCTCTCTCTCTCTCTCTCGCTAAACCTTTAGGGAATTAGCGGAGATGAAGTGGAGTTCCGCAAATCCAAGGAAAGTGATTTTTACATCTCCCGTGTTTGTACGAAATTCGGCTGTGCTGTGAGAGTGGTAATGTGCAGGTGGGAATGCACGTTTTGTTGCTGTGCAGCAGAGTGCTGCTTCAACCTTCTCTACTGCAGTAACAACGAGTGTGCAGGCGGTGCAACGGCCCAACGTGAATGGGGCAGGAGGGAGGGGCTATTAGACTGCGCTACGAAGAATGGAGGAAATTGGAAAGCGGGAGAATGAGGGATCAAAAGCTCATTGCTGGCACCAAGGCTCACATCCATCCCACTACACTGCTGCTGTACTATATAGACGTTTCATAACAGTAGGGGGTGTGACAGAATTTGTTTATGCTTTAATGGTACTCATCTGTCAGTTGCAGCCTAATGCAGAGGGTGCTTTTATTAATATTATTTCCTCACAACTGGCACGTCACGCCAGATTTGTGCCGAGTACATCTCGCGTCGTACAGTGTGAATAATTAAACGCTCGCGTGGGTCGGCGTGGTTTTCCGCTGCTCGCGACGGTAACCGTCCCCCACCTAATCGTCGCGACGAGACCCCCGTGCCTGAGATATTTGTCAGCGCACCACCCCGGCGCTCGTACATCTGCGCGGACGTAACGGACCGGTTGCTACGGGGCCCGGCGTCCCCCCGAGGAGAGAAGCAAGAGCGCCATCCAATTATCCCCATTACGGATGCACCGTCTATTCACACGTGGCGGCTGGGCGAGCCAGCGGGTGGGCGGGCGGGCGGGCGGGCGGGCCGGAGCGCAAGGGGCGGCGGTAGACGGAATAATTTCCCCGTCTCCCTCCTTCTTCCCAACCACCCACCCGAACCCCGACGTGTCCCCCCCCCCCACCACCACCACGCGGAGCCCCCTACTACGAGCGCGCGCTCTGCCTCGTGCCGACCGCCGTGACTCGCCGATTTGCGCGCCAGACAGACGGGGGGTGACGGAGGAGAGGGGGGGGGAGGGCGGAAGGAGGCGAGGGAAAGCGATCGCTGGGCTCAGAGCCGAGAGGATCACCGAGCGGACAGTGCTGTTTGTCCCCCGGCATGCTCCGGACGAGCCGGAGGAGGTGGACGACGTAACGGTTCCACGTCACGAAATCGAACGATGTCTTTGTCGATTATTTAAACACTCGCGCCACATTTGCTCCATGTGGATTTATTTGTTTGTGTGCGGAGCGCTGCGGTAAGATGCGGTCAGACTGTAGATGTGCAGAGAGAGAGGAGACACGCGGTTTCACGACGGCCGATGGTTGATTGCTGCTACTGAGACGACGGTAGGTGTGCGTCGCCGCTGGTAAAGCTCCGGTAAACGTGTGCTTGTCGTGGCGGGGTGGTGTGCGATGACTGGGCCATGATCATGGGCACCAGCACCCAGTCTGCCTGAATCCTATGTTTATATTCCACGTTGTGACAATGTACATGTATTGTCAGTCTATGCAAGGATGCAACTCTTAAGAGTTAAAACATGAGAACACAACAAAAAATATGTTCTTATTTTATAGGGACAGCTTGCAAGTATAACGGGTATTGCTAAGCCTCGCAGCAATAAAAGCCTAGGTCCGATTCCTGGCTCGGGTGGTTGCTGTGCAGTGTTTCCATGTTCTCCACACGCTCACATGAGTATTTTATGGATACACTAGTTTTCCTCCCACTGTAAGTAATCCCCATGTCGGCGACCTTTAGGACTGTCATCTCCGCGTCGGTGACCCGCGCGTCGGTGACCCGCGCGTCGGTGACCCGCACGTCGGTGACCCGCGCGTCGGTGACCCCCCCTCCCCTCCAGCGTCAGGCGCGTGTCCTTAGCGCAGGTCTCCACCGTGCGTGCAGCGTTAACCCCTTTGTGTCGCCCGAGCAGATGGACGCGCACGTTACTCACCCGCCCACCCTTCTCTCGCCTGTCGTCCCCTCCTCCCGCCCA
>JAZEWT010000020.1:4835798-4848804 GCA_036362905.1 Mordacia mordax | reverse complement strand
CGGCGCGCAGGCGGGTGGAGTCGCTTGCGCTGCGCTGGTTCTACGACGGTGCGCGCGTTCGCTTCGGCGGCTGCGGCGGCGCCGAGGTGGCATGCGTGGCGCGGGCCCGGCTGCGCGCTGCGTGGGACGGCAGCTCCCACCTGGCAGGTACGCGGTCGCGGCGCGCGGCTGGTGGGCATGCGTGAGGGACGTGCGGGTAACGGTGTCGAGCCTCGGATGTGGTGGAGCGATAGGGCGCGCGGGATCGTGGTGGAACGATAGTGCGTGGGATGGTGGCAGAACGATAGTGCGTGGGATCGTGGTGGAGCGATACGGCGTGCGGGATCGTAGTGGAGCGATACGGCGTGCGGGATCGTGGTGGAACGATAGTGCGCGGGATCGTGGTGGAACGATAGTGCGTGGGATCGTGGTGGAACGATACGGCATGCGGGATCGTGGTGGAGCGATAGGGCGCGGGATGGTGGTGGAGCGATAGGGCGCGCGGGATCGTGGTGGAGCGATAAGGCATGCGGGATCGTGGTGGAGCGATAGTGCGTGGGATCGTGGTGGAGCGATAGGGCGCGCGGGATCGTGGTGGAGCGATAAGGCGCCGAAGGTGGTGGAACGATAGGGCGCGCGGGATCGTGGTGGAACGATAGGGCGTAGGATGGTGGTGGAACGATAGTGCGTGGGACGGTAGCAGAACGTTAGGGCGTGGGACGGTGGCGGAACGATAGCGCGCGCGGGACGGTGGTGGAACGCGGGGATGTGGGAGCACGGCGCGTGCGGAAATCTTGAACCACGGTGCACGTGGGAACAACGAACGTGATACATAAGGGAACCCTGACTACGAGGGAACACGGAACGCAGGAACATGGTGCATAACGGTGCTGAACATTCTAGGGGCAGTGGAATTTGAAGTGGATTTTTCACAGAATAGTTTTCGAGTCTGAAGTAATAATGATACTTGCATTTCTAAAGCGCCATTCACCCGAGGGTTACAAAGCGCTGCACAGAGCTATGGAGAAAACTGCATTTTACAAACAACACCAGAATAGATCACTCGTTAATACATTATCAGTACCCGCCTAATCCTTTACAAGGTCACAGGGGGAGGAGGGTGGAGTCTATCCTGGCAGACAGAGGGCCCAAGGCGGGGAATACCCAGGATGTGACGCCAGTACATCGCAGGGCAAACTTTTTGGGGCAATTTACTCAGCAGGCCAGTTAACCTAGGCAGCAGTGTGTTTTTGGACGGCGGGAGGAAAACGGAGTACCTGGAGAAAACCCACGCGGGCACGGGAATAACATGCATACTCCACGCAGAGCCAAGAATCGAACCCAGGGCTTTGTTTCTGTGAGGCAACAGCGCTGCGCATTGCGTCACTGTGATGCCTCAGAACGGATTAATTAAGTACAATAACGACTATAAATCAACGAAGGACATTACATAAGAGAATAACGGTTTAAACAAATGAAGGAAAAAAGAAATGTGCCTGAGCAAGCACAAGTCAACAGCATTCCATCATCCAAGTGCACAGCAGTGAGCAACATCAACAGTTCCGAGTCGGAGAACTTCAAGTAGGTGGCAGGAGACGAGCTGCCCGACCAAAGTTAGGGGTATACTTGATGTGGTGTACCGACAAGGACAGACCCAACTGAAAGTGGATACTTGGGGACAATGGTTTTCGGGGAGAATCTCGGTATACATTGCAATATGGTACGTAGTTGAATGTTTAATGCGTTAGCCTTTGGTACCGTGTGTCCAGGGAATACATGAGCATCATTTGGCTAAAGGTAGAGGGAGACTGATTAAAGTTATTTTTGCTGATAAGCATTTAATTCAAGTTGCCGTTTGAAATCAATGCTATATTATTTACCACGCTCATAAATATTTATGTTTATACTTAGACTTGGATATAAATATTAATTGCAATGCTTTATTATTCATGATGCCTGTCAACTTTAATCGAGAAACTCTGTTTATGCAGGGAATTGATTCGCACAGTCACAGCGATTGTGTCGTTCGCCAACAGTGTCACTGACTTATTTCGTTCTCGAACTGCTCTTTTGGGATAGCCGTGCCGAGCGTTCGTCGCCTCGCTCTCTCCTTCACGTCGTAAAATCAGTACGGAGGTCGTCACCGTGATCATTGCGGTGACAGAGAGGAGGAATGCTCGATACGGCTATCGTCAAAGAGTAGCTATTGAGAGCTCTGAAAACTCACGTCCGTGCAAATGGGGATAAACAAACACTACGCACAGGTCCCACTTTATGCTCTGGTCTTTTACCGGAGGTTCCATCCCAAGTCAGGAACCACAGTGCCTGCTTTGTGGTTCTGTAGGTGGCATCGCGTGTGATTTGAAATGTTTCCTCCCCAAACTTTAACCGACCATCAAAAATATCCCTTTCACTCGAGACACGGTGAACTGTGTCATCACAGCCATGTGCTTTCGCGAACGCGCATTTTTACAATCTGTGTGGAATGGAGCTAGCGATTGTATGCATGCATGCTTGCACTGATGATTCGAATGCATCATGAGTGCACATTTTATCTCCACCAGACCAAGCTTTTTATGTCTTTCTTCAGCTTTTATTTCCAGCCATTGATTACTCTTGTGAAACGTCAACGTTATTTTATCTTCAAATTACCACTTTTGCACTAACAGCAACCCTCTTAAGCACTCTCCCTCCTTTATCCTGATGTCAGGAAAACGTGTTAAATGCTGCTTGGAACAAGGTTCCCCGTAGGCCGGGTACTCTGCTTGCAGTAATAACACACAATTCATAATGTACACACATTTGGCGTATCGGCCACAGCGTTCAATCGGGAGTTCCAGCTTGCGGTCACTCACGTTCCGACCAGCACCCGCTGACGACGACGGGGGTCAGCATTGGTCACGAGTAAACTGGACCACGTCCATTATCGCCGATCATGTCTCAGGCCATCGCATAACCTGCCAGGCCCCGAACAATTCCCGTCAACGCCCGCTGCCGATATCCTCCGCTGGCCGTGGTCTTCCCTTCTCGCGGAGGAGGTTGCTGACCGCCAGCGCGACTCTGAATTTGCGAGAGATATTTATTTTGCAGGATTACAGCGTCCCCATGGCAACCCAAGGGTCGGGGGTGTGGGGGGGGCCGACATTTAATGCCGGCGTTCAGTGGGGTCCGTCGTTACGGGAACGTGCGAGGGAGATGCGGTTGCGCTGGAACGACCCCCACATCGACCCTCGCGGTGGATTTATGACGCTCAAAGGGGTCACGTCGGTAATACCGCCACAATCTGCGGCGGTTGTCAAATAACGCCCCTCGTCTTTCAGAACACATTAGCGACGCGTAGCGCGAGTGTATATAGACATGCGTGCACGTTCGTGCATAAAACTCGCAGCGATAAAACTGGCCACGTGTATAAATATTTGTCGTTCGTGTCTTTTAGATAACTGCTAAATTGGTTGGGCAGGGATATGGATATAGGTGAGACAGTATAGCAAATAGGTCACTGACCCGGTTGGGAGTGTTCTTCCAATGTACGCGGAGGTTTCTCTGGGCCCTGCCTATTTTTCTGCTATATTTATTAAAAATAAACAGGGGGGTTGGTTCAGTGCCTTACTGAGGACCTCATAAGAAATGTTCATTCATATATATTTTTTTATAATTCAGAAACACGTACTATGAATACATGCATTTTAACGATGGGCGGTAGGGTGGCAATGCGATAAGATCCACGCGTCACAGAAAGTAGGTCCCGCCCAAAGTAGTTCGATTCCCGTCTCAGGCACCTCTCGATGACATTTGTTTGTTCTCCTCCTGTTCTGCATCGGTTTCCTCCTGGCTTTCAGTTTCGTTCCACAACTGACACACACTTATTAAATGGCCGATAACATAACATATAAGACCCGGTGTCGGGCAATTGTTGGCACCGGTTAAATGCGTTCCTGCCTTCCTCCTTTCTGCGATTCTATTGAAGTCTCTGAATAATGATTTCTTCAAATGAATATGTTCGACATTGAACGAACACTGCTCATTTTACATTTTGCAATATTTTTTTATTCTATGGGTACTGGTGTGGGCCAATCAGTTTCAAGGACAATGCACACATTATCAAAGCATGCTCTTCGCATGCTTTGCCACAAACGCGTGTGGTTATTTGCAAACTTGACACTTCACGGAAGGTGTCTATTTGGTGTTTTTAAAAACTAAACATTGTATTATTGCCAGAAATATGGGTTAAGCCTCTTATTTTTTATTCATCAATTGACATTGTTAGTCGTTATGCTCTAATAGGTGCAACAAACTGTGTGCATGAGTATTTTTAAATGACTTTTTATCCACTTTATAGGAGAATAAACACGGATCGGTGGTGGACTGATTAGCTCACTGCACAACGTATCCGGCAATCTCAACACGATTCTTGGGCACAGCCAACGTCAATGACTAGTGCTGTGAGAGAACATGTCCTATGGCAATTATTCAAACTTCTCCAGGGGCTCTTCTCAGTCAACTTACCCTTAAACGTGGACCTGCTGCGGTGCGTAAACGCCGGCACTGGAGACACAAAGGCAGCCGCCCAAAGTGATGGCCGCACCACCCCTTGTTCCATGCGCATCTCGATAGCTGCTCGCTGACAGCGCTCGCCCCAACAGCCTGTTAAAGGCTCTACGGGGAGTTACAAAGAGGTGGTTTGATTAATCGCTGTAACTGTTGATCGTTATGTCGCAATACCGTTGGGAGTGCCAACGGCTTAGAGAAGATTTCATCCAGCAGTGAACTGATCGTGATGATGATTTCATTGTTCCACAAAAAAGTCTTGTGGTGCTCAGTCTTATTTGTTCTGCATCGTTTGTTCCAACAGTCTGAGCATAACATTTGCATACAATTTGCATGTAAATTGGATGAATTGTAAACGACCAATTTGACGCGTGTGTTACGCGTAAGAAATTCTATTAATTTGTCGGTGATAATTTGTCCGAGCCTCGTTAGTATAAACGCCGTACAACCGGACTAATTTGCCTTGTAATGGAAAAGGCAACGGCTTACAATACTGAATACGCTCTGTACATGTTGCCAGCCTGCTGTTTCTTTCTTTCCAGCCATCGTCATCGTTAGCCATGCTCAATCCGTTTCTGGATGAAGGCCTCCCCCAAGCTGATGCTGTCTCCCACGATCCAGCAATGTAACAATCCGCGTCGCGCGTGCACGCGACGCTAATTTCATCGCTACATCTCCCTGTGGCGGACCTCCTCTCAGACCCGTAACATTCTAACATTCCGCCCGACGGAAATGAAAAGTCGGCGCTTTAAACATGTCGCTGGTGACAAATGAGATAAGGGGCGTCGTGATGATGGATATGGTGTGGCGTCCGTGTAATCCACGTTACTCACCACCCGGACGGAGCCGTCACTCACTTTTACTCCACACCTGCCGACAGCCGCGATGTCAAGGTTGGAAAACTTCGTCTAATTTATTTCTTTACCATTGGTGAGAAACACCGTACCGAATAACGCTGAAGTGTGTTAATGTGAATAGTCAAGCTGCTTCAATTTCATCATCAATTGTCGTCATCAGTCTCAATCTATCCACTGCTGGATGAAGGCCTTCACAAGCAGTCACCATATCTCAATAGACAAATGCATCTACGGATGCGCTAAGCCTTGTTTTGGTTGTCAGTTCGGACATTTCGTTGTGTCGCAGGAATCCCGCATCTAGAGCTTGCAAGCTCGCTGGCTGCATTTGTGTTGTAATACTACACATCTGTAATAATAAGCGACATGTAGCTTCTGCACCTGTTCACCAAGGGAGACCCTAGCAACAATGCTTGACTCCAGGTGACATGGCTCTGGGGTACATTGGCACACAGAAATCCCTCTATTATGACAAGACTACCATCTATTGTGGGGGAAGGGCTCGGCAGCACTGCCTGCTTCCCGGAAAATGAAAATGCGTTTACTGGCAGATGAGAGCGATTGTGTGCAGGTGGCATGTGACACTTTCATTATTCTACGAGGTGTGGGATCACAATGACTCCATGGGGCGCAACGGTGACTAGACGTTATCTCCCTCGCCCGGTACGGAGGAGGAGTTAGGTTCGATTCTGACCACATTTACAAACACGCGTTTAGATTATTTGGCTGCTATAGATTCGCACGTGAGATGATGTCAGCAGCTTTGATAATGAGCATTCGTGTGGCCAGGTCACCTCTGAAAAAAGATCTCATAGCTCAGTGGGCTTTACCTGATAACTGCAATAGTTTATTTAGGCTTAGGTTGGGGAGACCTTGGCTTGGCCGTGGCATCTTTTGTCAGAGGCAACCTCTTGCAGAGGCACTGCACACACGTACGAACACATACATTGGTAGACTAAGACAAAGATCCCCCATATAGCCTTGACAGGCTGTAGGGCCAAGTGCCATTAGCAAGCATCTATTAAGGTCGACACGGCCAACACCACGCTCGGCCACCTTTGTCTCCCCAGTGGCAATGTTTACACACTGCACTTGGTAATCACTTGAGGCTGAGTCGACCTAGGGGAGGCCAAGGACCGGTTCAGAAACTCGTCACCGGTGTTCGCTGTGAGCGGGATTCGAACTCGGGTCGCGGGGTTTTGTAGGCCGGTGTGCTAACCGCTGGGCCACCGCTCCCCACAAATTCAGATACATGCCCGTGTGTACATGCAGATGTGGGCCTTAGTGGTTGTTCCTGGATATTTTCGCGGTGCGTGTAACGCAAATGGACCAACCGTTGCACTGCCACTCCGACACGGACGCACGCCCACATTCAGGGTATCCATGTGAATAGAACCATAGGGAATACATCCAAAAATACCAAAGAATACCCCCATTGATAATTGCTTCTGAAAGCTGCTCTTTCGGGAGAGCCGTGTCGAGCGCTCCTCCTTACCTCCGCTCTACACAGCTTTTGGAATCAGTCATCATACGTCGAGTCGCGAAGCCCCACATCGATACAATGCCCCCATTGTATTTCTGGTGTGGAGCCTCGTTCCGGTGGTTAATACGGTGTACGTCAATAGCCAGGTACCTGAGTTTCTTTCCTGACCGTGTCTAAGACAATCGTGCCTGACATGTAAACCGGTGGCAGGCACTTCCCCCCTTGATCAGTAGTATGCTGGCTCACCAGCATGGTGAAGAATGGTCAAATATTCCTAACGACTGGCACACCATGGGTAGGATTCCATCCAACAGTGGATTAACGGGGTCATGATTTATTGTTAATTTCTATAATAAACTGTGCAGACTGCTTAGCCTCTTTATATAGAAAGCACCAACTTAGTCTGGAGTGGCATAGGAATGAGGGTTCGATGCTAGCACCACATCAAACTCACCTTTGTCTCTCCAAAGCTGATGTTCAACCACCGCACCATTCACTTGACCAATTGAAGGCTGAGTTGACCTGGAAGGAGACTCACTGCACGTTCCGATGTCGCTTGCTATTCAGGTTGTGCACAACTTGGAGTCGTTCTTAGATCGCTGGCTCTGTGTCGCGGAGAGGAGATCATTCTAGCAGAAGCACATTTGCTCTTGAACGCGTGCACGCACACACGCACACAGATACGCCAAGATGTCAAGCTCTGCGACATTGAAATTCAGATGAGTCACGGTGGCAAGGTGCACACGATAAGCAGCTTTTCTGATGGAACGAAAGAGGTTTTGCCTTTTCACTCCATGACGTTATTACTGTTATTACCTTTAACCAAAGTCACCTGCAATCGGCGCAATCCCGTCAGATCTGGAAAGCGGAAGCAAATGTGAGCCTGGAGAGTCCTGGTATGAATGATTGATATATGTAACACAGGTGCTATAGGCTGCCGAGAGAAGTGCAGCGAAATCCATAGTATTTAACTCTGCTGCAACATCCACGCAGCCCGCCGTCACGACTCGCCATTGACCGGCATGGGGAGGTATTACCGATACAAATGTCTCCCACAACATACAAACGTACACAGCACGTGGGGCAGGCTCTTGCCCGATATGGTCAGCACACGCACCCACGTACATAACGTACACAACACAGCCTTATGTTGTTCATGCACGTGTGGTTTGGTACATGTAGCATTAGCCATTTATATGGCGCCTGTTAGACCACACCAATTATCCAATGGTGCTTTGGATAAAATGCAGAATATCCTTGCTATTCGTGTCTTTCCCGTTTGCGAATTTTCCAGACAGTTTTTTTATCAATCCTCATGGTTGGCGAGGGCCTCTTGTAGATCAATCTGCGTGCGAGGTTCAATCCGCTCTCGGTTGTGACGCCTCGTTGTGACGGCAGCTCCTTCCACGATTGCGAGGGGGGCCCTGTGACAGAGAGAGAGAAGCTCGCTTACCGAATTCGGAGGCCAACTGCGAGGCGGGCCGATGAACGAAGCCGCTCGCGACCGGGCAGCGTTGAATGTCCAGTGACGGCGGCGCTTCTCTTAGACGTGTGGTTGCGGAAGATGCGGAGCTCTGGAGGAAGGAGAATAAGGGGGAGGAAATAGTAAATAACGCCGGCAGCAGCACTGCTGCTGTCTGGAGCTTCGCTCCTTCAGGCCATGAGCCGCACGATACTCGTGGAGGCTGTGAGGATTTCCAAACGGAAATCGATATCCCTCACAGTGGAAAGTTTCCGCGGCCTCTCTCCCCGGTGATTAATGGCACCGAGAGCAATATAATGCACTGCACGGCGGCGAGGGGAGGAGGAGAGGACGCAGCCAAGAAATGGCGCGTTCCTACGTCCCGGCACAGAACGATGAGGGTACAGTGCGGTAAGGTGACTGCGTTCGAGTAAACGAGGGTTCCTTGTTTCCGGAGCTTCGTAGCTCGAGGGCCGAGCGTCGGGGCGGGCGGTGGGCGGAGGAATCTCGGCGCGCACGGCCTTCAGGGTCCGTCTGTCGCCCGATGCGAGTTGTGTCGTCGCGATGGGGCGACGGCGGAGCGGTCGTGGGCACGGCCTCGCCTGCGATCGAACGGTTGCCACGCAGTCCTGCTCGAGATGGCCGCGAGTCGAGGAAGTGTTTATGCAGCAGTGGATCGAACCTGGCTGATCGTGATGATGAAGATTATGAAATGCGATCTGCAAGGTTGTTTGTTGGCTCAGTCTCTCAAGTGTTGGTTTGGGGAATTTCTCATGCATAAGCGATGAGGGTCAGAGTGTTGCCGGACGGTGGGTTTTATATTTTAAACGCTATCTGTAGGGCAGGAGGGGTCGCATGTCGGTGAACTGTGGTGTTCGCTGGGCCAGACCCGTCGCAGCACTCGGATGATGGGCAGGATGACAGGGTCACCAAGCTCAGATACGGAGACGTAGAGAGTTTGGTGTGATGGGGAGTTATAGACGGATAAAACGAAATGCATGGAAATACCACAGGGGCAATACCAGGAGACAATAATATATAACACAGATGCATAGAGGCAAAGATAGATGCACATAGAGGAACACAAAGATAAAGACACAGAGTCGGAATGTGAGAGGAATGCAAAGAGGCACACTGAAGGCTAGAGAGGAAACCTCATCGTGACTCACGCAAATATAGACAAGTTTAGATACCGTGACAGACGTTGGGAGTAAAGCAATGGTGCAGTGGTTAGTACATTGTCATATGAATGTGTAAAAATCAATTTCTGACCATTATTAACATCAGAGGGCGGCGCGGTGGCCCAGTGGTTAGCGCTGTCGCCTCACAGCAAGAAGGTCCCGGGTTCGAATCTCTCGGCTCGAGTGCCTTTCTGTGTGGAGTTTGCATGCTCTCCCCGTGTCTGCGTGGGTTTTCGCCGGGCACTCCGGTTTCCTCCCACAGTCCAAAAAGCATGCTGCTACATAGGTTGATTGGCTCGCAGGCTAAATTGCCCCGCAGTGCCCGGCGATGGACTGGCGTCCCATCGTCGGTATATCCTTGCCTTGCGCCCTGTGTCTGCCGGGATAGGCTCCGGCTTCACCGTGACCCTGTATAGGACTAAGCGGTTTCAGACAATGAGATTAACATCAGTGTTGATTGACATTTGAAGCGATCATGGGTGTTCTCTCCTTTTTGGGGCCTTCCTCAAGCAGAGATATTGCAAAAATCTGTCGATTCTGTTTGTATTTTAAGATTCGAGACGCAACTTAGCCATTGCGCTATTGCACTCTGCAACCCGCCGTGCCATGACCGTCTGAAGTGACTCACCCTCGTATGCGATCTCCAGCTCCCCAGAGCTCAGCCATGCAACCGCGCGGATCCGCTTCTAAGGCCGGCACACCTGTAGTGTGCCCGGGGCTTGATCACGGGAGGGAGCGAGTGCACCGCGGATTGTGGACGCCACAGCGAGTCGTCTCTTGCAGCCCGATTACATTGCTCCTTTGAAGGCGCCAAGCTTTGAGCCAGCAGACGCTGTAAGCGTTAAATCGACGTGCGTGAATGAGCTGGGCGGAGGGGGTTGAGCGAGCATTGGCGTGAGCGCATGGTGCTGCTGCAGCGGGAATTTAATTTCCGACTTTAATATTTCAGCTCGAGAGGACACAGCAATCGTATTCGAGTCCACGTGCCGGAGCTTTGAGAATTGAATGCCAGTTTGAGAATCGAATGCGTCCTTTTAGCAAAGAACCGTTTTTTAAATTTCCGGTGGGCGATTGGAGACACATCTTCAGACAGGGAGTCTATTCAGGAACCCCGCAGGGTAGTGTGGTCATGTGTCTTAGCATGTCTCCGTAGGTGAATTTGACCAAATTTATGAAAAGCCCCCCCCCAAGTGCTCTGTCAATCTTTACAGTGCGAATGCACGTACCGCACACTTTGCTGTGAGATCGGTGTTATTCCACACCAGACGAATTGGTATTTTAATAGTTGGAGCTGGAATTTAGCCAATTTAAATGACAAACACAATATGTGAGACTTGCTCTCGAGCTGCTCTTTCTGGATAGCCGTGCCGAGTGTTCCTCCTCTCCTTCACAACGTTTTACTTCCCACGGTGGAGGCATAATCAGGCTTTAATGTAGGAGGTGAAACGTCACAATGGCGAACACCGCTAGCCTGAAAGTCAATCCTGTAGAGGCTCGCGGGGGGGCTAGAGCCTATCCCGGCAGACAGAGGGTGCAAGGCGGGCTATTCCCTGGATGTGGCGCCAGTACATCACATCTCTTGACAAATTCTCATACATTGAGCCATCAAGATCTACCTTAATGCAAAATTGTTATGTTTTATTTGTGTGAAGCTCCCGCGTAACCCTCTAGAGTCGCGTCAAGCCGGAGCCTATCCTGGCAGACAGTGCACAATGCAGGGATGCACCCAAGATGGGATGGCAGTCCATCACAGGGAACCGTGGTCAATTTAATAAGACTTATTAACCCTTTCTGTGTGGAGTTTGCGTGCTCTCCCCATGCACGCGTGAGTTCCCGCTGGGTACTCCGATTTCCACCCATCGTCAAAAGACACGCTGCTGGCTAGGTTAATTGGCCTGCTGAATAAAATGCCCCAAAAAGTGTGCCCAGCAATGTACTGGCATTACATCCCCTCCATTGTGCCCTCTGTCGGCCGGGATAGGCTCCGGTCCTTCCGCAACCCCATACAAAATTAAGCGGGTATTCATAATTTATGAATAAATGAATAATTAATCTTTGCAGCAACAAATATTTCGACCGTGGGAGGAAAACAGAGTACCCGGCAAAAACGCACTCGGACACGGGGAGAACAGAAATGCATCTGAGCCAGGAATCGAAACCGGGACCATCTTGGTGTGAGGCAGCGGAGCGACCCACTGCGCCATCATGCCGCGCTGGTAAATATCACTTCCTAAACAACGGCAATTGCCACTGCCGTGTGATTTTCGCGGTGCTCCTGCCCGGTGTTAGCGTTGACTCCGATCTCGTGGCACTGGAGCCCCCTAGCAGCTCGACCGCGTCGTGACAACACTCGCCAACCACATCGCAAATCAGACTTGGTGCTGAGACCTGCAGCCAAATCCCGCCCCCCCCCCTCCCCCCCTTGTCCTGACAGTTAAATAAATTAGCACGATTCGCGGGACCGTTCAAAATCGATCGTTTTTGCAGGCCTCGTTTTTACCACCTCATTTGCACCATTGATTTTGTTGTCCTATTTGTACAGCGCGCCTCATTAGCCGAAATGTAACGCAAGAGGGCGTCTCACCTGCGTTTTTAATTTGCCGACACTTTTATTTCCTCAGCGCAGCATTGCATGTGTGTATCGTGCGCGTAGCAATTAATGGAGGCTGTATTGGTCATTGTCATGCGAAAAGATCAACACAAGCACAATACCGTACATACAGTAACATCGGTTGCCGCGTTATCCTGTACTTGCCGTTGTTGCGGCGGGCCGTAGCTAATCCCAGGAGATGCAGGGCTGTTAATTTTCCACGATGGTCAGTCCGTCGCAGGGCACTGGGTGTAATTTAATCAGTGGGCATATATCTGAGCAGATGAAAACCCACGCAGATACGGGGAGAACATGCGAACTCCTCAGATAAGGGTACCCGAGCCGGGAACCAAACCCGGGTTTCATGCAGTGAGGCGCCAGCCATACTCACTACACCATCCTCTGCACTGTGCAGACATTGCCAGCTGATCAATAAAACTGCACGATCATCTTTGTGCGAGGAGGCTACCTGATCAAAGTTGGCCTAGGTCGCGAGCGATTGTTGTCAATCAGGTTCATGACCAACGGACGCACGGCTCTGCTGTTCAGCGTCACGCACGACCCTCTCATCTCATCTCATTATCTGAAACCGCTTAATCCTATATAGGGTCACGGTGAGCCGGAGCCTATCCCGGAAACACAGGGCGTAAGGCAGTAATACACCCGACGACGGGACGCCAGTCCATCGCCGGCACGACCCTCTCTCTGACGACAAAACAGCCGCCTGTGTCTCATACAAACGCAACTCGACGTGCGTGACCGGAAACGCGCTCCGCGAACTTTATAGCCTCCGAGGCGATCGTGGGGGTTCGCGTTAAATACTCGCCTTCTCGTCATGGCGAGCAACGGGCCAGGGTTAACCAGGGCGCCTCAGTGTGGGCCACATGTACCGTGACCCCCCCCCCCCCC
>JAZEWT010000020.1:4824450-4835733 GCA_036362905.1 Mordacia mordax | reverse complement strand
CAAAAGCATGTTGCTGCATAGGTTAATTGGCTCGCAGGCTAAATTGCCCCGCAGTGCCCGGCGATGGACTGGCGTCCCATCGTGGGTGTATCCCTGCCTTGTGCCCCGTGTCTGCCGGGATAGGCTCCGGCTCACCGCGACCCTGTATAGGACTAAGCGGTTTCAGACAATGAGATGAGAGATGAGAAGACGGGGTCATTGACCCCTAATATTTTGTCTTCTGTTATTGTGGGGTAGCGGCTAGCGCATTGTATTCTGAACCCAGCGAGCTGACTTCTGTTCCGGACGACATTTAATGCGAGTGGCATGAGATGTGAACCAGCCACCACTGAAGAGTGGGGATGTCTGTTCAACCAATCCCCTCTCCCATTACCAAGCTGGCATTGGTAGGCCTTCATGATCCAGCAATGGCAGATTGACAAAGGGCTGCAAATGATTATTATTGTTAGTGACGTCTATTGCAGTATGCTTTGCAAGGTAATTGTGTGTATTATTGGTCTGTAATCATCGCTGCCCTACACTGTAGCATTACTCTGGCCATTCCATGCGGATGCAGTCCTGACTGAAAAAGTGACAGCGACAGGCCATGCACAACTGAAGAGGCACACCTATCTCAATGTGAGTGCAATCCTGCAGAATGAATTTGAAGGAAGCGAGGCACTCTGTTGACAGGTGGTTGGATGACAGATCCTCTGGGATTGGTGCGAGGGTCTGGGTCAGAGCCACGTGGCGGCCGTTTCTGAGACGTCAGCAATGAATGGGCAGGGACCCATGTGTCCCGAGAACGAGCAGATGGACACCCCCCTCCCCTCCCCCCTCCCCTTCAGCTCCCCCTCGCTTCTCCCTTCCCTCCTCCTTTCCTACTCCTACCAACCCTCTCCTCGTCCCCCCTCCTACCTTATCCTTACCCTCCTACGCACCCTCTCCTCCTTCCATATTCTTCTTCCGTGGCCAACTTCTCTCCCTCCTGCCAGGTTTTAAATTTAAGCTGGAAGGAACCGGCACTTTTTAACAGTTGTTCGGCAGGAAGGAGTAAGAAAGTTACACTATCTCAGGGCACCGGGGGCGATTTAGTGAGGAAAGTTATCCCAAACAGCATGTCGTTGGACTATAGGCGGATACCCGGGTACCCATCGAAAAGCCAGGGAGAGAACATGAAAACTCCATACGGAAATGAATGGAACCCGGAGTCTCACTGTGAGGTTGCAGTGCCACAGTACCCCCCTCCACCCCCCACCCCTCCCACCTCTCTCCCCTCCCTCCCCCTCCCCTCCACTGTTCCTCTAACTCCTCTGCCCCATTCTCCTACCCCATCCCCTCTACCTCTCCCTTCCTCCTCCCCTTCCTCTGCCTTCTCCCCCGTCCTCCCCGTTTCTTCCCAATCCTCCCCCCCCTCTCTTGAGCTGGAGGCAGGTGGACGCCCGGCACGGATGCCCGCCTCCTCCCGCTGCAGTCATGGGCGCATGCCGGGCAGCGTGGCTGGCACCACTGAGAGCGCTCCGTGCTCACAGTGGCATCTGGCTGGCAGCGGGCAGTGCGCACCAGGAGGCGATGCCGTGTATATTTGGGGGTTTTGTTCGTTGTAACTTATCATTGTATATACCTTTTCCGCGATTTTATCTTAGCTGTGTACAGCGCATAGCGACTCTTGGGTGACATGTCGCTCAGAAATGTAAATTATCGTTGTTAAGTTTGGGGAGATGCGGGCTTGTAATTGCTCTAGAAAAAGGAAGCGGAACAACTATATTGGGGGATGAATGCACATCGGAAACACTTGACTGCACGGAAAAGTAAGCTGGCATGGGTATAGTACGCATCATGGCGAGAAGGCGTGACTCTGCTGGTCGTGGAATAGAAGCGAGAGGAGAGAGTGATGCGAGAGAATGAGATGAAGAGATGAGTTCAGCTCGTGTACCCAGAGTGGAAATGCATTGGCGCCTCACAAGATTGTGAGTGATGGTGATGGGGAAGCCTTCATCCAGCAGTGGGTAGATCGTGTATAATAATGCTCTACGTTGGAAGTCAGTGGTTGAAGAACAGTGGAGAATACCATTGGCATATGATGTGGCTTTTGATTAACGTTGATTAGCCTTTAGGCCAAATAAGAAGGTAGGGCGTTGCAAATTTGAGTACATTTGCTGACTTATTTTCCTTGATTAGATAAGGCTCATTATCGTTCACAATCAGCAGTCGAATTTCCTCAAAAATCCATGTCATCGATTCTCCAATACACACCAATTTTAACACAATGTACGCAGAGTATTGAGAGGAAAGAATCTCTGCCGAATGATCAGATGATGCATTGGTGCATGTCTCAACTGGCAGTGACCAGTTTTTCTTTGTATTCTCATCCCACCGACCATTAGTTTCACCGTCCGTATTATTCAACAACGTGCCAGTGCGTTCGCTCTGTGACAGCGAAATGCTCTCTGCAACGCAGCTCGCTGCTCGTATCAATGTAGGTTTTTATGGCTCGATGTACAATGACAATTGCTCTCAAGAGCTCCTCTTTCAGGATAGCTGTCGAGCGTTCCTCCTCTCTCCACCTCCCACGTTGGAAGCATCCTCGGGCTCACATGTTGCAAAAGAGATTCGTTGCTTATCGGCACCTGATCAATGAAAATAAGTGTTTGCAAGTGGTTTTTTTCTTAATTTAGGATGGCTGCGACGAGGAATTCCCTTAAAATGTGTCTCAAGAGCTGTTGAAGACGGTTCCTCCAACGTTGGGGGCGCAACATCACGGAGGAGAGTAGAAACAACACTCGACAAGGCTGTCCCGAAACAGCAACTCAGACGCTCACGTTACACCCGCCTCTTGACCTCCCCCACCCCCAGACTCGGCGATGGCTGAGGTGCGAGCGGCGGCGTGGCGGGCCACGAGCGACGCGGTGCGCGAAGTGGCCTCGCGCAACAGGCGCCGGGGACGCCACCACACGGGGTCGCTGTGCGACGATCCGACGGCAGCGTCACAACCTCTCTCGTCACCGACATCGCCCGCTCGGGAAAAGGCAACGTCTCGCGCCGGGCCCTGTGCCGGATTAGCCTCGCTGGCGACAGCCTTGTCGGGATAGTTGCCATCTGACCAGTTTTGCCCAGTTTAGTTACATATTGGCTACGCGTACAGTCCTCTCTCTCGCCCTGATTATATTTACCCCCTCCAAGATATCTCCTGGTTTTTAGCGTCTGCGAGGTGGAAACGCAGCCGTAGGATTTCAGACGTGTCCCTGCCCGTGGGTTTTATTCGGTTCGTTCGCACGGTCGACTGAAGCGGTCAAAAAAAAGTGGTCCGCTGAGAGCGGCACCACCCTCCCGGCCGTGTTTGTCTCTCTGCAGGGAGGAGCGGATGAAGACGAGCCAGATTTGCTTCGTGGCAGTGGCGCCATCCTCGTGAGTGAACTTGCGGCCAGCATCGCGAGCAAGGTGAGGTGCAGCGGTCGAGGCGGTGGGGCCACGCGCGGGGCCCTGGCGCCGTGGGGTGGTGGAGCGTTCCTGTGCTGGTGCGCTGAGCCGCACGTTATGTAGGTTATAGATTTGTGGTTGGAACCCCACACTCAAAAGACACACCGCTGTCTAGGTTGATTGATTGGCTCGCTCAGTTATCCGCAGGTGTTCTACGATGGACTGCCGTCCAATCCTGGGTAAAGGACCTCACTAGCGCCCTGTGTCTGCCGAGATAAGCTCCACAGGATTGAGTTGGTAATCATAACGAATTAATGAGTATTGCTTTAACCACACTCTAGCATAGAACTACGAGTCGTGGGGAGAAAAGTGGCCATCGGGTGGCAGTGTTTCACGCACGAGGACTTATTTTTCGTGTGGCCGTCGATGTTGTGGTTGTAGAGCGCTTTGCACCCGAGGGTCACAAAGCGCTTCACAGAGCTGCGGACAGAACGGCATGTCAACGACAACGGCACCGGAATAGAAAATCAACAATCGATATGGAACACAACAAGTGTTTGTATTAATGTCTGCAACTTAACCCGAAATATCCTGCTATGCCCAAGAAGGTCCCAGGTTCGAATCTCGGCTCGGGTGCCTTTCTGTGTGGAGTTTGCATGTTCTCTCCCCACGTCCGCATGGTTTTTCGCCGGGCACTCCGGTTTCCTCCCACAGAACAAAAAACATGCTATTGCATTGGTTCATTGGCTTGCAGACTAAATTGCCAGCAGTGCCCGGTGATGAACTGGCATCCCATGGTGGGTATATCCCTGCCTTGCGCCCTGTGTCTGCCGGGATAGGCCCCGGCTCACCGCCACCCTGTACAGGACTAAGCGGTTTCTGACAATGCGATGAGATGAGTTCCTGCTATACCTGAGACACGGTACAGTGTATCCTTCCAGCCATGTGATTTTGGGAACGCGTATTTTTACAATGTGTGTATATGGAAGCAAGTGTTTGTATGTACATATGTCCACACTGAGGGTACGAGATTCTATCTGTCATGAGCGCAAATTTGCGTATTCGTATCACCTAGGCTTGTATGGGTTTTTTTCAGCTTCACTTTCCACGTATTGATTACTCTGCACACTAAGTTGGCTGTAAACTCCCACTTTTGCACAATAACGGTGCAACTCTAATTGCATTGAACAGCAGAATTGTCCAAAGCTATTGTAATGTGTAATTGAAATTTCCATCCAACAATGCTGCTTTAATGATAGTGTTTCATCCCAAGTCTGCTTGCGAGCCATGGCTGTATTTCTAGCCGAACTGGTCAGATTCGTTGTGGGTCGTGACAAAAACAATTTTGATAACACCTTAGTCTCAGGTTAAGCAGTTTCATGATAATCGCCGTCGTTCACGCACGCGAGTGACCCAAACAAGAGCCATTCACCGATACGGCATTTGAAGGGTTTCACCCCGCAATCATGCGACACGGCCACCGTGACTCTCAAACCCACGGGTCACGCGTCGGGCCTTAAACGAGCGTGAATTAATATACCGCCCTTCGCCTCTTCTACGCTCAGCTAACGAAGTATATAACCGCCCTGCGTGTCTGATGATTAAGCCGCTCGTTACTCTCCACGCTCACACCCACTTCTGATGGTTCCATCAGTCATTACCGCGCGCGCGCTCACGCCCACGTGGACCCGCGCTGTGACTCCGCACTTTTATTTTTAATATGCCTGATTAATTTTCAACATAGCGGAAGGAGGGGAAGGAGGTGGGGGGAGGGGGGAAGCGGAGGTTGCAACTAATTTCAAGGAAGAAGAGAGGGGGTGAGAGGGAATCGGGATAGATGGAGGGACCCCTAGTGGTGAAGCCAGCCTTTAACGGACGGCAGCGCTGTCAGTTCCGTTAAGGCTCAGGATACTGCGTCGGTGAAATGCATCGCATCTTATTACTCCTTTGTCTCTTTAACGTTAGCAGCCGCAAGCTGTACGCTTCCAAATGAAGGTAATAATAATAATAATAATTGCACTTCCAGAGCGCTGTTAACCAGAGGGTCACAAAGCGCTGCACAGAGCTGTGGAGAGAACGGCATGTCGGCAACAACATCAGGACAGTTCAACTGAAAGTCAAATAATAGCAATAAATTATAGGACATAAAATAAGCAGAAAAAAATATAATTCTTCAACAAAAAAGGAAGGAATAAATGTTCCCGAGCAGGCGCAGGTCGGTAGAAAGCCATCATCCTGGAACGACAACATTGAGCCGCATCAACAGTCCTAGCGAGAGGGCTTGAAAGCGTTATGGTACAAGTGAGTCTTGAGACGACATTTGAAGATGCCCAGAGACTCAGCTGACTGAATCTTCAATGGAAGGGCTTGGGAGCAGCACACGAGAAGGCTCTGTCACCCATCGAATGGAGGTGCGATTACGGCACATGCAGCAAGTAGCCCGTATTGGAGGATCGATGTTGTCGTGTTGAGGAGGTGCCTAAAGTAGGTCACGGATGTGTGTTGGAGCAGTGCCAGATAGAGCCTTGTAAGTGAGAAAGAGGATCTTGAATTCAATCCTGTATTTAACCGACAACCAGTGCAGAGAAATCAGTACTGGAGATATGTGATCATGGATGGGTGTGCGAGTGAGAACTCTAGCTGCTGCATTCTGCACACGTTGGAGATGATTGATCAGGTAGGCAGGGGTGCCAGGGAGCAGTGCATTGCAATAATCGATTCGTGAGGAGATGAAGATTTGTATTAGCTTCTCAGCATCAGAGGGTCAGTGGATGTTGCATAGTTTGGCTATATTTCTGAGACGGATATAGACTACCTTCGTTACCTTGTTAATGTGTGTCTCGAGCTGAGTGAGGAATAATGAATCTCACCTAGAATCTGGACTGCCTTAGCAACTGCAATGGCCTGGTCGTCAAGTAAAAATTGGATATGTTCTGTTTTGTCGCCATTTAGTTTTAGGAAATTTGAATTTAGCCAGGCCTTCACAGTTGACAATGAGTACAACATGCAAATACCAAACGCATTGATGGATGGCTTTGCGTGGAAATAGATTTAGATGTCATCGGCATAGCAATGGTAGCTAGATTGAGGCTGCACAGGATATGGCCAAATGGTTGTATGTAAATGCTGAAGAGGAACTCCAGACACAACAGGATGGATCTCTGAGTTTTGTCCTCCGAGGCTGAAAAACTACTTCCGGTTGGAGAGGTAACAGCTCAGCCAATGCAGGGCACAGTCAGAGACGCTACCTAATACCCTCCAGTCGCTCAAGTAAGATTGGTATCAAAGGCAGTGCTCAGGTCCTGGAGGACAAGAATATTTGACAAGCCTTCATCAGCACCAAGTAGGTCATTAACTACTTTGACCAGAGCATTTTCAGTACTATGGCTGAATCTGAACCCATATTGGAAGGGATCGAGGAGGTCATTGTTGAGAACGTGTTTGTTTAGTTGCGTGACTACTGCACGTTCAAGGGCCTTAGAGAGGAACAGTAGATTTTGAGATGGGGCGATAATTATCAGGGATGTCGCAACCGAGGCCAGGTTTTTTAAGCAGGGGGCTAACTGCGGTACATTTGAATAGTGGGGGAACGATACCAGAGCGGAGCGAGTTATTAAAGATTTTAGTGATTAACGTGGCAAGGGATTTGAAATTTGCCCAGACGATTTTAGACGGGAAGGGATCCAGGGAGCAGTTTGTGGGCTGAGATCTGGTAACTAAAGAAGAGACCTCTTCTTCCCCATGTCCTCGCCCTCCAAAGTTATTGTTGTCACGAATGAGCGAGACGTCTGGCGTGTAGTCTGTGGAATATTTGGAGCGGTGCAAGATTGACGACGGGGGTGAGACATATTGATGTAGCTTTTTTTTAACGGATCTCTTGGGATAGCCGTGTGGAGCGTTCCTCATCTCTACTTTGTGATGTTTTGCCACCCACATTAGGCTAATGATGCCTACAATGTGGGAGGCAGAATAGCACGAAGAATAGAGGAGGCGTGCTCGACATGACTTTCATAAAAGGACAATGTCAGTGGTGAGATACTTAGCAGGTCCATAAGGACACATTGATTCATAATCCAACATCGTTTTCACACTCAAGACACATGCGTTGAACTCGTCGTTTAACAATCATTAATATGTCATGTATACCATTCGCGTGCAAGGGTTGCTGTGCCAACTTGACATTTTTGTTAACATGGCAAGTATATATATAATGCCAGTGAGACCGAGTGCAGCAATGAAGCAACACAGATTATTGAATGATATCGCGATTCTGGATCGTGATGATTTGTCCCATTATAAACCCTCTACTGGCGATGCTACATTTGATGTCAATGCTCTCTCGTAAACATCTGACTCACACTGAGAATCGCTCTCCACTGCATCCCTCAGCTGCTCAACGGTGACATCACGGTTCCCGCCCAGGGCAGTGTCTTCCTCATGCCAAGCGACGGCGTTGGTAACGGTGGTAGTCGTGATGGTGGTGGTGACAGCGGCGATGACGGTGGTGGTAGTGGTGGTGGTGATGGAGGCGTCGACCCCGCCGCATCTACAGACATGAATAGCAGCCCACGCTGGTCCACACCTGCATTGGGGCACTGCCGCGCGTCCACCGCAGAGACTCGTGGATCCGGGTGTCCTCCGCACCTTGCTCCGCCGGCCCACGCGCCCACCAACGCTCCCGCCCACGCTCCCGCGCACGCGCCCACCCACATGCCTGCCCACGCTCCCGCCTACGCTCCTGCCCACGCTCCCGCCCACGGCTGCGGGAACAGCGGTGACACCTGGAGCGTCGCCCCTGCAACGACAGTGGCGGCCGGCGGCGATGTCGACGATGACCGCCGCCACTCGGACTCGCCGGGCAACGCAGCGGACGGATTGAGCCATCCGGGAGGATGCGTGGACTTTGGCCACGCCTCTTCAACTTCTGGCGCTCTGGCCGGCCCGGACCTCTCCCACTGCGCCGCCGCGGTGATCTCGCGGGCGGCACCGTGGCGCGACTTTCCACTCACGGCGATTGCCGCCGCCGTGGCGGGAGAAACGATCGGTGCGGGAGATTTGGAGGCGCGTCCCGTGCTCGTTGGACGAGCGGAGAGCGCAGACGCGAAAGACAATTCAGCGCATTACGGTCCTGAAGGATTCCCCGTCGACGGAAGCGTCGACGCGACGCCGGGACGCGGTCGCCCCGGCGCAAACCCACGGCCGCGTACGGACGCAGGACCGGCCGCGCTGGGGATGCGTCCGCGAGCGAGCGACGGACCGGGTGAGCCGCCAACGGGCGAGCGTGGTGGCGAACCGCGCGCCTTGCAACTCGGCCCCAAAGCTTGCGGCGCGGCGCTGGAGCACGGCGCCGAGGATGCCACGGCGGTCGATGGCAGGACTGCGCACGATCGCCTGGCGCAGCGGCTGGGGGGGGGCGAGGTCACCGAAGGCGCCGAGGGCAGCCCTGGGTGCTTGGACCAGGTACAGCCGCCATTATTTAATTATTATTATTATCGGGTGACCCCAGACCCTCGGGTGTGAGTGGACCGGATAGCGCTTGTGCATTCACTGTTTCTATACCTGCTTGCCTCCAAAACGAGACTCGATAACCCGCCCACCGTTTCATTTTACACGGATTGTTTCAACTGTTCTTGACCCGCAGCTCAAACAAATCGAGCTGGGAAGAGATTTTTTTCGGGAATGTTCAATTCCTATAAAGATTATTACAGTGGAAATGTTGGTAACGATTTTTGATGAAGGTTAAAGGTCACAAATTGCATATTGCCCCATCAACACCGTAGGGTCCATTGTTTCCAATAGCACAAATTATCCATTATCTGCCTATTTACAACGGAAATTAAATGCGTGTTGTGGCTCACTTCTCACTTCCCCTCTCTTATATATTGCTATGAAATTGTAAAAAAGTTCCAGTGAGTCGCTGCAGTGCACAGATAGCACTTGCTATCACTTAGCATTGTTCAGTTTAGCAAATAGTCACTGCAAGGAGGCTTACTATATTGTAACTATTTATAAACTTTTTTAAAACTATTTATTAACGTGTATTTGTAACAAAGCCAGACGGCCCAATGAAGTGGAGTCTCTTTTTTACATGTTCCACCTGTGAAAAAATAAAGTGTCAGAGGGGGTGTGAAACAACCATCACCGAAAAACAACCTGTGTGAAATTTAGTAAATATATAAAAAAATCTAACCCAGAACAACCCATGTATTAAAACAAAACCCTTCCGCGTGCCGAATTGTGCGACGTGTGCTGTTAACTCTGTTCTCAATAAATTCCTGTGTCGCTTCACACCATCGTGTCTCGTGCTCCCATGGTCGTCACATTTCGCTTCCCCAAACTTCTCTCGAGCTTTGGTTCCTCTGCTTCATTCCTTCCCCATGTCTGGTGCCGCCTCGTTTTATCTTTGCGTTGTTCATTTCGATTCCCGTTTCGTTTTCCGTTTATTTTTTCTTCCCCCCCCCCGAACCTCGTCGCCGTCTCTCCGTCCTCCTGCTCGCCGCCCTGCTGACGCCGCCGCCGCCGCCGCCGCCGTCGCCGCCGCCACTTGTCGCCATTGCCGCTCGCCGGCGCTTGCTTCCCTCCTCCGAGCGCGCCCGCAGCTGGCGGCGCTGTCCAGCCGTCTGGCAGTGCTGGAGAACAGCCTTGGCCGCTTGGAGAGTGGGCTGGCGCCGTCCCCAACGTGGGCCCAGGTACGGAGCGCCGGCAACGCGAGCCGCAAGGGACGCCGGACCAGTGAGTTGCCGTTGTCCGCGATGTGAAGATTCATGAAATGTTGACGAACTTTTCAAGCTGTGCTCATGCGGTGCAGTGGGGTCGTCGTTGCAACTTTACCACTTTCTCCACCCTCTCCATCCTTCTTCTCACTGTCCACTCTCTCCATTCCCAAGTGTCCCAATCTGCTCTCTCTGCTCTCTCTACACTCATTTTCATCCACTCCATTCTCACCGTTATCTACTCTGCCTGATCTCTCTTCTTATTTGTCATCCACACGCCGCCCTCTTCGTCCTCTCCTCCACTCTCTCTGCTCCCCGTGGTCTCTGTCTTCCACTTTCTCTCCACGTTCCCTGCTCTCCCCACTCCCTCCTCGTTCTCCTCACACTCTCTCCGTTCTCTCCGCCAGCACGGGTTGCGGTCGGCGTCGTCCCCGGAGCTGGGCCGGCATCGCGGGAAGGCGCCGTGCCGTCCGGCGCACGGCACGGCACCGAGACGTGAGCAGCGACAGCGGCGGAGGACACCCGCCGGGGTCCTCGCCCGGGATGAGGGGGAGCAGGACAATGGGGACGACGAGACGGAGGACGAGTTCGACTCCACCGCCTCCGCCACTGCGTGCGATGACGATGCGGAGGAGGAGGAGAGAGTCGAGGCGGAGATGAGGAAGGTGGGGTGCTCATCATCCTTGCCCTCGATGATGTTTAATTCGGAGTTCCGCTCAAAGGCCGTTTTCTCGGCCGTGTCCAGTGTTCCTCCTTTGCAGACGTTTCACCTCCCATATCGGAGGCATTGTCATGGATCTGCTTAGAGGCATCATAACCGGATACCTCCAAGCACAATGTGAAGGTGAGGGGAGGAGGAGGAGGAATGCTTGACATGACTATCCGAAAAACGCAGCTTTCGAGACCAATTCTCCTACATCGAGCCATGACAAGTCAATACGTTGTTGTGCAGTGTGACCGTGAATTGTCACAATTTGGTGCCATTAATTGTGACGTCAGTTAACTGGGGGTGGGAAGAGTAGGGGCGAGCGTACGAATCATCACCGAAACCGTAACACATGGACACCAGCGTCCGACCCAGAATGGCGCTGCCACTGTGTGCCGGTCTGCCCAGCCACACCAAGCCTGACTTTGTTTCCCTTCCGCTCCTCTCCCTCTCCGCTCCCCCCTA
>JAZEWT010000020.1:4728683-4745594 GCA_036362905.1 Mordacia mordax | reverse complement strand
AGGGCAGAGGCGGCCCGGGTTTATTGCGAGCCCAGCATGTGAACCACATTACACAGCGGCAGCATTACACTGACAAACACTGCGCAAAATCCATCCATCCAGTTTCAAAGCACTGCTCTGCCTGATGGGGGCCGCGGCGCTTGGCAAAATTCTGAATTTTAAAAGCATAAAAAAAATTTAAACTTTCTTTCGTGGCAGGTTTCCCAGTTTATCTTTGGCATCGGCGATTGGGTGCAAATAAAAACCATCGTTGCGCATATTATTGGATTATTAATTAATCTTTCTTAATACGACGCTTTGAAGTGCGGAGAAGGATCCAAGCGTGAATTTCAAGAGGCGGTTTGTGCCACCGTTTGGTTGTGCTCCGTCACCCACTCGCTCCGCGCGATCGCCAGCCGGGCGACGCGCATTCGCCCGGCGAGATCCCAGCGCGAGCGCGTTCGCTCGCTCGTCTCTGTCCGAGCGGCACTCTGCACGACGCACCTGAAGTGCACACACATCCTCTTTCAAAGCATTTTCATTTGGGCTCAGCATTAAGCCGGCGTTGAACGCGAGAGCCGCATGCTCTTGAGCGCGGAGTGGTGAAACGTGCCGGCTCGCGCAAAATGGCACGTAAACGGAAACGAACATAAATACTCCGCTGCCGCCGTACGAACGCGTTTCGGCAAAAGCGAGCGAGCGCTAAAAATGTGCAGCTCTGCTTTTTTGAACGTAAATCCGATTCCATGGGCACGACTAACTGGTCCCACTCTCCACCTTGAACCCACACCGCGGCAGAATACACGCCGGCTGCTTCACGGCGGACAGCAAAGGTCCCGGCGTGACATCACTCAGAAGAGTAGCCGCCACTGGTGGACAGTGACCACGGTGATATGGAGACAGTGTGAGTTACGGCGACCACGTGGTTTTGCTGCTGTGCTTGTTGATTGCGTTGCGGTTCTTGTCAAGGTTTACTTTTCAGGCAGGTCCGCCTGGTTTGCTGACCCGGCACGCCACCTCCAGTGTAGGTCTTGCTATGGCTCGGGGCTACACGTCACATGTCTCCTCCAGTGTGACAACAACAACGATAAGAGTGAGATTTTAAATCCTGGTTGTCGTTGTTGTTGTTGTAGTTCTGAGTTGTTGTGAATGTTGACTGCTTGGTTCTTATGGATGTTGACTGTTGCTATTGTGGTTGCTGTGGTTGTTTCGGCGTGTAGATTGTTGCTGTGGGAGTTGTTGTTGTCGTGGAAGCTGTTGTTCATCAACCATCAACCAGGGCTCACCTTCGGGTGATTCCTCTTGCAAGTACGCCCCGGTCAGGTATCGGTGCACCAGGGCTGACTTCCCGCTCGCCAGATTACCGACAATGCCCTGCACACAATACAATTTACACGCATGTAGGGTAAAACGGCGCGGTGGCGCAGTGGGTAGCGCCGTCGCTTCACAGCAAGAAAGTCTCGGGTTTGATTCCTGGCTCGGATGCCTTTCCGTGTGGAGTTTGCCTTGTTCTCCCCATGCCTGTGTGGTTTGTCGCTGGGTACTCCGGTTTCCTCCCACCTTCCAAAGACACGCTGCTGCCTGGGTTAATTAGCGTGCCGAGTAAATTTCCCCCCAGTGCCCTTCGATTTACTGGCGTAAGATCCTGGGTATCCTCCCGCCTTGCGCCCTCTGCCGGCTGGGATAGGATCCCCCCCCGCCGCCCCGGCGTGACCTTGTACAGGATTAAGCTGTTATTAATGATGAATGAATATCGAGTCAACGTCCAGTCGCATCGCCATACGATTTACAAAGCAGCGGGGCAGGAGCATTAAATATGAACACATTGGGAATATGCACGCGAAAACAAATGGGTCTAAAGCCTCGACTTGAGCGAGGACAATGTCAACGGCCTGATAATCAAGCGAGTGTGCGTGTGTGCGCGTGCATGTGAGTGTGCGCGTGTACATGTGTGAGCGTGCATGTGAGTGTGCGCGTGTGCATGTGTAAGCGTGCGTGTACATGTGTGAGCGTGCGTGAGCGTGCGTGAGCGTGCGCTTGCGTGGGTGTTTGCCGACGCTCACCACTTTGAGCTCCGGCACGGAGCGGCTCAGTGTCCACTCCTGGCTGTTCACAAATGAATCTGAAAACGCGGAGGGGGGGGGTAGATTTAGACAGGCGGAGGCAGAGGGGGGAGATGTGAGTTGTGTTCAGACACCGGCAACACACGGCTAACATAAGTGGCGAAGTGAACAGACTCTACATCGAATCATGATTCATAAAATTCTATTTCGGCAACTAGGACTGGGACTAACAGTGCTAACACTTGACAAATGAACCCACCTGTATCACACACCAGTATCCCTGGTTACCATCAGGACCACTATTCAGACCACTGGGACTAACGAACCATGGGATTGCACATCAACTCACCCATGGACAAAGCCTTAACAGTCGATTCGGTCGAGTGCCGATATCGAGTACCTATTAAGGCCGATATGGGAAAGAGGGGGTAAGTGGTTAGTACCACGCCGAGCCGCCGTTGCCTTCCTAGTGGCAATGATTACACGCTGCACTAGGTACTCATTTGAGGCTGAATTAACCTAGGGGAAGCCCGGGACCGGTTCAGAAAATCGTCACTGGTGTTGGCCGTGAGCATGATTCGAACTCGGGTTACCGTGTATGCACACAGATGCTCACTCACTCATGCGCTGTCACGCACGTACACATATGTTGACGCGCTCCTATATACAGATATTTTAATATAAGAATCGCCAATGTTAAAACCTGGACACCACGAGCAAACGTCCAAATGAGAAATGTAAGAACCACATTTGTCCTGTAGGAATATCTCAGCCCTATCCAAAAATGCAAAAATGTACTGAATGTGCAAAGCAAATGCCTACGATCGTTTAGCATTTAAAGCAATTTAAATAACACAGCAGGACTGTTATGGTCGGCAGTTACGATGAAGGAGCTGCAGATTTAATGACCGAATGGAGGAATGGGCAGCGAGAGATTCGTCTGTGGTGTTTATGGAAGCCCAGTGCGTGCATCAGAAAATCGTTCCCGCAGAATCGCTGGCCTGAAAGCCACTCATTCTATCAATGCAATGACCGGGCTAATCCTTTTTTTTTACCACCGGGAATAACCAACTCTACCCTCTGCTGAGTGCCGGATAGAAACATCAGTCTTTGTCTTGGTTTTTCGCCGGCACACGTTATTAAACCTTGATGCATTATTCAGATTAATCACAGATGTGCCGACTTGGCATTTGTCATCGAGGGCCCGCGCCTCCGCACAGCGCATGAATTATTTTCTCAGAGTCACGGTGAACTCCAACTCTAACCCTTGACGGCAACCTAATTGTGGCCAAATCTAAAAACGTGGTTTATTTATTTTCTTTCTATCATAACAACAATCGTGAGAGATTCTCTCCCCAAAATACATCGTGGTATACAGGCACGTCTTGGCTCACTGACAATCACTACCAAGACAAAAAATGTCACGTTCCGAAAAGTAAAATAAATATCCATTTCAGTAGCTAATTTGGAGGAATGTTGAGTTGGTAAGCAGCTGCCTCTTGGCCACCGTGGACGGTTTCCATGGTGGGAAAATCATCGCAGACTGAGGACCCGTTTGTTCGCTGGCTGTCGTTAAACTCAATCTGCCCGTTTGCACGTCGGTCTTTTGTTTTGATGATTTTGGTTCTTTCATTCATTCTGAGAATCCCCTTAATCTTGCAGAGGGTCGCGGTGAACCGGGCCCTATAACGGCAGACACAGGGCATAAGGCAGGACGATACACAGAATGACACAGGGCACTGGGGGAAAATTAGTCAGCAGGCCAATTAGCCCAGACAGCATGTCTATGGACTATGGGAGGAAACTGCAGTAGTTCCTGGCAAAAGCCCACACGGACACAGGCAGAACATGCAAAAACTCCACACGCAAAAGACACTTGGATCTGGGCATAGAACCCGGTACCGTCTTGCTGTGAGGCGGCAGCGCTACTCACCGTGCCACCGTGGCACCGTGGCACCCGTTAATTTGTTTAATGCTGCGGTTTGTGGACCAACACTGACGACATCGCCTGCACAGTGTGCCAGAGCGAAGTGTGCCCAAGATTCCGCCCTCCTAGCGAGAAGCTTCGTGCAGGCACTGTCCACGCCACTGCACACACGCTCAGCACAGCTTAGAGAAGGATGACCAGAAATCCATTGTCTCCAATGCATAAATAAAATCGTGCTTCAGTCCATCAGCCTATTGGCTTCGCAGATCAATATTATCGAGTAACATTTGTTTAAGCAAGCGTTTTCTGGACTGGGTTCGACCTTCTGGGACTCATCAGCAGGGTCAGACTTGTTAAACAAATGCTGCCGGATTAGCAGTTGTTAATGACAGAACTTATCTTAAATTGAGGCCCCGTAAAGTACTATTTACAGACATGTGTTAAGGACTCTTGGAGACGTAAAGAAACATCCTATGCACTCACAGCAACAACACGGTATTCATTAATTCTCATTCACAGCACTATATCAATCTACTGCTGGATGAAGGCTGTGCTGATCATACGGGTTACCTGGCCATACTTCTACACAGCTGAGCAGTGTGGCTCAGGGATGGACTGGGCTGGGTACCCAGCTTTGGGCATCGCTCAGGGCTGCTCTATGCTGTAGAGTGAATACTCAGGTCACCGGATTCACAATCGCAGAATGGTAATCACCGTTTCACTGCAGCTGAAGATAATGCTTCAGAGAATCTTACCGGGAGACTGTATGCATGGTGTTGTTATCGTGGATTTATTCTGCGGAATCTCAACTGAACACACACACACACATATCGTTTTGTTCCAGGAATTATGTCTTCACTTCACGTCAAGTCGTGATGAAGATTGACGCACATGATTATTTTAAATACATTCCTAATCTTTAGTGGAATACAAACAGGCAGTAAGATAGAGTTTATAAAAAACCGTTCGCTTGGCTAGTAACAAAAGATAGAAGACATCCGCAGAGCTGTCACCGAAGCTAGTTGACGATCTGTAGAAGCGTACATCTTGAATCACTGCACTCGCGTTCAAACGGCACAGCAGGGTGGTGAAAGTTGGTGATTGCGTGCAGAAACCAACATGCTGACAATCCGGCCACTTCTGGTGAATCGCGCGCTCGGCCGCCTACAACACCGGCACAAACACACAACCGCACCGCCACAAACACACAACCGCACCGCCACAAACACACAACCACACCGAGCCACCTTCGTGTTTTTGCAGACCGTTTGCGGAGCGCATTCCTCGTCCGCCCAGAAATGGACAGTGAGTGTTTATGTCAACGTGGCCATTGTTTCCCGAAGTATGCGACAAAGGAAATGTGCCATCCCTCAAAAATTAAGGCTCTTTTGTGAAAGCTCACACACACACACGTGCGCTCGGTTGACACTTGCAAAGCACCGTGGGTAATCCCCATGAAGCTGTGCGGTCTGAACGAGGCTCACGCGTGGGACGCGGTCCGCTCACGTCAGCCATTCTGGACTCCGCCGCCGCCGCTGCCCAAGGTCAGCGCCGCATGTGGCAGAGAGCCCTTGGTGCTGCTCTATTCGCTATTCCTTAGCGGTTGAATAACCCATACCTTGCCCGTGTCTGAGCGGAATTCGCAACTCGGGCCCAGGGGGCCGTCCTGATTAATTAACCAATATTAACCGCCGATTGCTTCAGTGGACAGTAAACATTTCATAACACATTTTCAAACAGTGAACGATGCCTTGCCAGCATCACGGTCATAATGTGCCGAGTTTGGAAATTGCCCACAAATGAGTTTAATTAGGCAAAACCACACAGCGGCGTCACCACCTCCTCCTGGCAGACTGCCCATCTGTTGAAGTCAAGCACCTTCCCCACAGCTTTGTGCTCTAAAGAACGGCACGACCACCAACTGTGATTTTAGTTTTCGTTATTGATAACGCGATGCCGCAATCACCATTACAAAACGCATCAAGTGAACAACACCCGCAGTAATTTTGTTCACTTACGTAATAATTCTTCTCGTCATCAATCAGTGAACGTTCGTTCCAGTGCTCACGGCAGTATAAATTAAACATTTGAAGGCACTCCATGGGGATGAGTTTCCCTGGCCTTGTTTATGTGCCAGGTCGCTGCGCGAGGCATTTCCTTCGCAAATAAATTATCACCGACGTGTTCCAACAAACATCTCATTGTGTTTTTTTTCTAATTCAGGAATGCCTCAAAATGTATGGCACTCTCTAAGTGTTTTTGCGGCATATTTTAAGAAATATTAATAATGAAACCGATGGGTTTAGTATATTCCAGATGCTTTATTTCGTTTAACCATGGCATACACAGGCCCGCGCTTGCTTCCTAAACCATCCCCGGCTCCCTAGCGTTTAATTTTAAATCGCATCGCCTACGAGTAACTGCAATCACATGTGCCGAGGAATCCGAAGGAACACGAACAGACAGGCCTCGTTCTCTCATTATATCCGAAAGCTCGGCCTAACGCACACCAACAGTTTCCTGAGCATGGGAGAGAGAGAGAGAGAGAGATTAAGAGACTCCTGATGTCCGTCAGCATGCGCCTGTTTGTGCGAGAGTCAGAGGAACCGCAGCAGGCTGGCTGTGCTCCATTTCGCCAGGACCTCGCTAATGTTGTACGATAAGCCGCAGTCTGACTGAATGTCTGCGCAGGGACAATGTGGGACTGGCGACAGCCTCGCCTCTTGTGACCGCGAATTGCGGTCAGGAGAGACAGCGTGAGCCAGTTTGATGGAGACAGAGGGAAAAAATTAAAGCTTTTGGCTACGGAACGTATGAGTTCCCATAAACGAAATAAACATTTAGAGCTTTGAAACCGTACTTTGTAAACTTGCTACAGAACAATAATGCTGCAGAGACACAACTGGAAAATAGATTGTAATGTGTACAGAATAATCCGTGTATTTTGCTCACTATGAGAAGAAAAACCATAGCCTAAAAGGTTATCTATTAGAGATTTATTTTATTAAAGTTATTTCCGAATGTTCAGTTCAGTATCAGGACCCACTTAATCCTGTATAGAGTCGCGGGGGGGGGGAGCCTATCCCAGCAGACACGGGGCACAAGGCGGGGCTGTACCCAGGATATGGAGAGTTTTCACTACGAGATATGGAATTTTCCCATCATAAACCATGACCAAAATAACGCACAAAAACATGAACAAAATGCGCAAAAGATACGTAGAGAGATAGACATTTGGAGTTACAGAGGCAAAGGGACACATGAACCAGGGAACTTGACAGAAATCAGAGACGGTGACTGATAAAAAGATGGAGCCATGAGATGGAGCGATTAGATTGCTTACTTGCAGCAGCTATGTGGGTTTTGCATAGCGACAGAGTGACGGCATGCCAAGTGCTTCATCCAGCAGCGGAATCAATATCGGCTGCCGCTGCTGACGATGACTCTGTTTTCGGGATAAACAGACTAAAAGAAGACGTGTGAGTTCCTCTAGAACAGGGCGTTCTCAACCTTTTGCGTCTCAAGACCCACTTGTTTCACATGGACATGATCTCCACGGACAACTAGGAGGCGCTCGCGGTTCACTGATGGGTCGCGGACCCAACGGTTTAGCATTGCGGCTCTTGAAATCCTTGCCGTTTCATATCAAACAAGGGTCATATCTATGGCATGATATCTCAGATCGTTTATCAACTTTTACGAAAGTACTAATTAGGGGACATTCATCTGATTATAAATTCCTCATAATAAATTAACCTTGGAAAGGTGTTCACACGCTTAGCCCTAAAAAGACCCCTCAATTTCGAAAATTCTATAATACGCAAAACCAAAACCTGTACAGCTGGAGGTAAAATCTCTGATAAGGCATTAATGTTCCCCAGTTACGGCTCACATTCCTTACTGTGCTTTCATACAATACGGGTGTCGCTGCCAATTACGGCGATTGCTGAGACGCTACAAAGGGCACAGGGAAGGCCTCCAATTGACGCGAGACGAGCAAGAGGTTCAAGCGGCTGATTACTCAATCCATCGTGATCCTCTACCGTACAATATACAGTGGTTACGCTGTTCGGTGCAGATAGCATTGGCAAGCGTACGTAAATTACTCTGTATTGATGTATGTTTTCACGGCTCGATGTGTGAGAATCGCTTTCAACAGCTGCTCTTTCGGGATAGCCATTCCGTCATCAGCCGCTAATTGTTATTACATCTGATACGTAGTACGTACAGAGGTCTGTGAGTGTGACTGACGTCAACTCTCGTGGGTATTCTGGAAGGGATTGAAAGTCAAAATTTGGCACCTGAATAGTCTTAACGTATGCCTATACTCCAGATTGAAATCCAGAAACAAAAAACAATAGGTTTGGTCGACCATATTTCACCACGCCGGACAGTCTGAGTTTTATAAAGGAGAGGGATTAGTACCAGTTCAGATATCATTCGCCACCGATTGAGCCACAATCTTTGAGCTCAGATCGCCGAGGCCCACGGGGCCGTGCGCTTGTCACCAAATCGCACGCACGAACGTCGACGAAAATTCATGCACAGACCAACTGCCGCATCTCACCGACGCAGCTCACATCCTCATCATTCGGCAATTCACTGCGGCGCCGCTCAAGCACTCGACAGAGCCGTCGAATGAGGAACTGCGCCAGGAGGAGGAGGAACGGCGATGACGAATCGCAGGAACGGCCACGACGCACGGGTGCCATCACCACCGCCGCCGCCGCCGCTTGCCCGAGCGCCTTCCCGCATAGCAATGAGATCGCAGACGACTTGTGTCACCACGGCGCTCGTCGAGAGGGGGGGCGAATCGGTCCTTCAGCAGAGCACGTTGCTGCTCGTCCGCTAATTGCTGTCCCAGAGAGCCGCCAAAAGCAATTATCCGCATCGCACACAGCGAGTGGCGATGGAGGTTTGTGCGGCGGTGGCGGTGGTGGAATATTTTTGTAAACGCGCCAGTCAGCGCAGGAAGCGTAATTGAATGAGGAAACCCAACGTGTAATAAGGTTCGGCCATCAAACCCCAGCTGGCCCCCGGCAGTTACAGTGGGCTGGTTAGCGTGCTAATCAGAAGGTTGTCTTTATAAGGGATTAATAAATAAAACTAATTAAGTGCTGACACTTCTCCGCACAGCAGTAGTTAGAAAACATGGATTTTCCCTGTTTTGATAATGAAATTACGAGTTGTGCTCTCGGCGTCATACTTAGATGAACGTGTTTGGAATTGGGAATTCTTGCATGCAGCTATGGACCACCTTAAGTGAGAGAAGAGCTTTGAAAGATTACCGCAACTAGTTTTGAAGTCACTTGAAAAAGCACCTTTGGCCCCACGCACAGCGCAACCTAGATTTGTTGTGTGCCCTGCAACGAACGTTTGTCGCATGTCAATCAAACCAGCATTTTCAATCCCCGCGCTGAAGGGTCGTGAGGAATGGTGGTGGCGGGAAGAGCCTTCGTGGAGCAGTGGATTGAGCAAGCCTGCTCCTAACGGTGACGTTCACGAGGCGAGTTCGTCCGGGGTGGTTCTGTTTAGAATTCAGCTGCGATTCCGTTTGAAGGCCCTCGCGTCGTTTCGTCTCTTTCACTTTCGCGCACGGCCGCGCACCGTACGCCGTCGGACTGCTGCCGCGAGAGATTTACAGGAGCGCGCAGCGCGTGTGGTGCTGGGATTAATGGTTCGCTCGCCTCCTCAAGAACCACAAGCTGCAGGGGAGCACTCCTCTGCAGACAGCTGTGTAGCTTATGCACAGCGTTCCGTAAATCCACTGCTGCATGAAGCTGTCCCACCACGTGGTGTTATGAAACCATATCCTACGCAGTCTCAATCTCAGCTACCACTGCTATGCTGATGACATCCAAATCTATATCCATGCAAAGCCATCCATCGCTGCGTCTGGTCTTTGCATGTCGTCCTCCCTGTCAACTGTGAAGGCCTGGCTCAATTCAAATTCCCTAAAACGAAATGGCGAAAAAACAGAGTTTTTGCTTTTCGGAACTCCGCACCAATTGTCCAAGGCTGAATCCATCCAATAGATGCTTGATGAGCTGACCAGTGAAGTTGCTAAGGCAGTCCAGAGGCTAGGAGTGAGTCTTCATTCCTCAATCACCCTCGAGACACACATCAACAAGGTGACAAAGGTAGCCTATTTCCATCTCAGAAACATATCCAGACTGCACAACATGTCACCCTCTGATGCTGAGAAGCTAATACACATCTTCATCTCTTCATGAATAAATTATTGAAATGCACTACTCCCTGGCATCCCTGGCTGCCTGATCAATCGTCTCCAACGTGTGAAGAATGCAGCTGCTAGAGTCCTCACTCGCACACCAATCCATGATCACATATCTCCAGTACCGGTGTCGCTCCACTAGCTACTGGCAAAGAATATGATCGAATTCAAGATCCTGCTTCTCACCTACAAGGCTCTCACTGGCATTGCTCCAACATACATCCGTGACCTACTTCAGGCAGCCTCCTCAACACGACAACTTCGATCCTCCAAATTCGGGCTTGCTGCATGTACCCAGATCACATCTTCATTAGGTGAGAGGCACAGCCTCTTCGCACACTGCTGCCAGACTCTGGAATGCACTTCCATTAGAGATTCCATCAGCCGAGTCCCTGGCATCTTGAAATCTCATCTCAAGACTCACTTGTTCCGTAAGGCTTTCAAGTCCTCTGGCTAGGACTGTTGATACGGTTCACGGTTGTCGTGCCGGGATGATGGCTCGCTGCCGACCTGCACCTGCCCAGAAACATTTATTCCTTCCTTCGTTTGCTAACATGTATGTTTATCGTTTATTTTATGTACTCTAAATTATAGCCATTATTTGAATTTCAATTGAACTGCTCTGATGTTGTTATTATTGATATGCCGTTATCTCGACAGCTCAGATTTGTAACAAAACACGTTATTGTTGTTGATATGGCGTTCATATGTTGTTGTTGCTGACGTTCCGTTCTCCCCGCAGTTCTGTGCAGCGCTTTGGGACCCTCGGGTGAAAAGCGCTCTAGAAGTGCAATTATTATTCCACAAACCGCGTCACCAACGTGCCGTGGAGAGCAGCATCCATCAGCGGCTTCACCTGGGATGCGTGTGATTTTTTTCCTTTTTTACTTGAGCAGAAAAAAATTGGTGCACATCAAGATGCGGACATGGGACCTTGAACAGCGGTGAATTAACTCGCGATCGGGCAGAAAGTGCAACGGCACCGTGGCCCCAGAGGCTGGAAGGGCCCAGGCAACGGCTACAGAGAGAAGCAAAGAAATAGATCAAGGGGCTTCGCATTCACGTCTTGCACCAGGGCCCATCCAGGTAGCGCTGCACCACCGCTGAACACATTCGCCGTAGAGCGCGGTAGATCTGCTTGCTTCTGGCTCCAGCGAAAACGTTCTGAATCCCTTTCAAATCCCCAAATCAAGGTCAAGTGCAGCAGAATGCTGTTAGGTGACACTGCAAACACAAAGCGAGTCGAGGGTAAGCTCTGCAATTTGGCGCAAACATGCGGTGCTGACAAAATCAGGAACGCGTTAGCGCCGGTATTGACTGGGCTTTTTTTATATTAATCCTCTCTCACCCACGTCAACGCATTGATTATTCTACGTGGCTGAAGATGTTCCCAAAGCTGCGTTTCATATCATGGTCCTCAATGTGAAATGCAATTTTAATGATCGTCATTACCATCGTTATTTTCGTTACCATCGACATCAATCATCACAGCACGGACCTTGGGCACTTAACAAAGCGTCTGGTTTTGGTAACTCTGCGCATGACCTTTCTCAAGGTCATCTCACGACGCACGACAAATTCACATTCATTTGAACATATTCCGTTATGTATCCAATCTTATGATTCACGATTGATTTTCAGTCAAAAGACGAAATCAATGATGAACATTCCTCTTACATCGGAGTAATGACCGTTGCCACGTGCTTCTATCATCGCTTGGATTATTTAACCCAACGTACAAACACAATACCCGCGTGTGGCAAACAGGAGTAAAATATGCTGCTATACATGTACTATTCATCATTCAGAACAATAGCTACGGTTCCAGGAAGGGGAACATACAGCTAATTTCTTACATTGTTTTGCAAACAGCACACATGCTTGTCTCGTCTCATCTCATTGTTTGAAACTGCTTAGTCCTGTACAGGGTCGCGGTGAGCCGGAGCCTATCCCGGCAGACACAGGGTACAAGGCAGGGATACACCCACGATGGGACGCCAGACCATCATCGGGCACTGTGAGCAATTTAGTCTGCAAACCAATTAACTTACGCAGCAGCATGTTTTTTGGATTGTGGGAGGAAACCGGAGTGCCTGGCGAAAACCCACGCGGACACGGGGAGAGAACATGCAAACTCCACACAGGCACCCGAGCCGAGATTCGAACCTGGGTCCTTCTTGCTGTGAGGCGACAGCGCTACTCACCGGGCCATCGTGCCGCTCACACGTGCTTTTGTTTGCAATTATTTCTCAAGCAACGAGGGGATGAAGGCCCCCCCCCATACCACGCACCCCGAATTTGGGAGTGAGACAAAATATCGAGCAGTCGCATCACAGTAGAGATGAAGAGCTAGAGAAAAACCATCGCGAAAGGCAGTCAACAGAGGTGTCCGTGCATGCTGTTGACATCGCCTATGCATAGGGGAACGCTATCTTATGTTCATGCCATGACTGTCAGCAGTCATCAGCCACGATCCACCGACTGCTCAATGAAGACCTCCCCAAGCTGTCGCGTATTGCCCACGGTCTTGCGATGAAACGATCCACCTGGCACCTGCACGCGAACCGACCGCGTTGCTGCACCTTGCCGGCTCGAGGCTTCCAGGGAGTGCTGCACCCATTGACTGTCACTCCGTCATTACTCCTGAAAACTGAGCGTCGTACTTTCGAGTGACGTGTTTTGCTCAGGCCCACTTTCTTTAAAAATATAATTATGTCCCACGTATGTTCCCATTACAGTATAATGTGAAGAAACACATAGGGCGTACATTAAAAACGCAGACATGAAACGCAAGTAAAACTAGAGATGAAAATGAAATATCGACAGTTAAATTAGGCCTTAATACAAAATGTATTTCGCCGACACTGCACTCATGCGTTTTATAAGGACGCTGCAAGTGAAAGCTTGGGATTATTCTGTCCAAATTGGAATTAAACTTTGTTAAAAATAAGCCGTCGAGTTAAAAATCGATTGGCTTATCGCCTCCCGTGGGGGATTTTGTCTCCCGTGGGGGGGGGGGGGCGGACATGTGTGTCCCAGAAAAAAACCCTCCTTGAATCTGGATTCCCCATCAACTCAGCTCGATGGACCTCCTCGCACGGCCCGTGAGCTTTCCCGAGCGGAACCCTCCCAACTGTCGGGACCGACTTCCCGAGGCGAAGATAATAGGTTTCAACAGCTGTGACGTCTGTCATCTTTAAACATTACACCGGGAGCCAGGCTGGGCGACGACCTCGTGCTTGCTGGAGATCTCCGCCGACGCTGAGAGAACGACCCGCGTCGCCCGTCAACCTCCTCCTCTCAGCGGACAAAGCTCTCCGCTGGGAATGGAGGATGTTACGGTAGCGCCGCCTGTCACCGTATCCCCGAAGGTTGTAACACGCTCCCAAAGTGAAAAACGCATCCCACATTTTTGTCACTAACGATTACGCAAATATTAATGACGGCAACAACTGCTGTTCGCCACTAAGCGGCAGTTGCGTCACTAAGGCGCCTGTGCCAGGCTAGGTGCATCTACAAGCACAAAGATTCCCCCAGCACCTATAAAGGCTAGAATGGCACACAAGGGGGTGGGTGGCCAACACGATGCCGGGCTGCCATTGTCTCCCCAGTAGCGATGTTTGAACACTGCACCAGGTACTCATTTGTGGCTGAATCGACCTTGGGGAGGCTCAGGTCCGTTTGAATAAGAAAAAATTGTCACTGCACCTACACAAATATGGATTATAAGATGCGCACCTCAATAAGTGCTTTAAAACACGGCAGGCAGGGGAGAAAATGTGTGTCTAATCATCATGAGAATGCAGCAGGTCACATTTTCGCGTTGGGCCAGTGATGGTAACGAATGTGATGAGTTATCATTACGTCTGCTCGTGTGCCGCTGCCCACGCTGCATCACGATTCTTGTCTGCCTCTGAGATCGATAATGATTAACTCAAGTGCTGCATCAATAACTCGTCCGCACCAACATTTGCAATTGCATTTCCGTAACCATATACGAAGCTGGCCACGGTGACGTTGTTGCTTGCTCACACATATGCAAGACAGATGTGTCAGACAGGGATAGCGGCGGTGGTGCAGTTAGCGCATTGTACTCTTGACGCGGCGTTCTGGGTTTGATTTCAAACCGCAACTGAGATCAGTGGCGACCAATATGTTAATTAGTCCTGGCTCAGAGGCGAAAGTAGCTTAAATGCCTTATCGCTACATCCGTATCGCAAGCCCTCTTCCAACCTGTACTACTCCACTCACTGCCTGACTCGCCAACTTTCTTATTGATATGCCATATCGGACTGTACCGGCTTACTTTTACCTCTGTCCTTGGCCCTCATGGTCAATAACCTACACTGATTAGGATGGTGATGTGTGGTCAAACATCACCCAGGAGTCACGGTGTGGAGAAGTCTTAACTCAGCAGTAGATTAACAAAAGGCTCTAAATATAAGTACATAGAATTATCTGCGACATGTACGGCCACACTTATTTGACATTTGGAAGTGGCGAAATTCAAACCCTTCAAAAGTCTAGCCACTTTGAATGCTGAAGAGGAGCCTAGACTTACAACCATTACACGCTCACCAATGCTGCTCCACACTCACATTGTAAATAACTGCCCTCGGTCATTTAGCTGTCATCCCATTTCAACGGCAGTTACCCAGAGCACACGCGTGACAGGTCAAGCCCCTTCGCTCCCGCACACTGGGCGAGGCCTGTTTAGTTTCTCAAACATCACCGGGCGGGGATCCGGATCACTGGGGACGTCAGCAGCGCCGGGCAGGCAGCCGAAGTGAAGTCTGTCACGTGTCAACGCGTGCGTGTGTGGGAAACCTAGCTTGACACGAGCGCACCGTTACATGGTGGAGAACGGAGGTTGTTGTCGTGTGTTTGCACTGAGAACGCGGCAGCCTCATGGGCCAGGCAGGTCCTCATTTGGGGCTAATCCCTAACAGCGCTTGCACCCAACAGTCTGCTAAGGCCAACGGAGCATCGTTGTCTCTCTGTGTTTCCTGGATTGGGCACAGTGGGGCAGCGGTTAGCACACCGCTCTATGCTCTCGGGGACCTGAGTTCAACTGCTGGCCACGGTGGCCAATGTCTGTGGCGATCGATGTACCAACCGGTTCAGACATATAGATGTGTATGATTAACAGCAGAAAGTACCCAGTGAGCTTCCAAGCTCTAGATGCGGGATTCCTGTTTAGAGTAGTCTCTTCACTAACGCGCCTTGATTGGCACGGTGAGGAATGGTTCAAATACTCCAGCGGCTTTGATCCACAATTTACTTGACAAAGGGCTGACATTAAAGCCATTAAAACTGTTATTATTTATGTTTGGTGGGGCAGTGTTGTTGTTGTGGTAGGAACCCAGTGCCTTGAGTTTTGATATGTGGCCACGTGCTTCTAAAATTACAGGCGAATAACACTGGAGCATGGCACTCGTTGAGCCAATAATCGAATAAAAAGGTACATAGTCATCCGGGCGTCACGGTGGTCCAGTGGGTAGTGCTGTCGCCTCACAGCAAGAAGGTCCCAGATTCGAATCTCGGCTCGGGTGCCTTTCTGTGTGGAGTTTGCATGCTCTCCCCGTGTGTGCGTGGGTTTTCGCCGGGCACTCTGTTTTCCTCCCACAGTCCAAAAAACATGCTGCTGCATAGGTTAATTGGCTTGCAGGCTAAATTGCCCGCAATGCCCGGTGATGGACTGGCGTCCCATCGTGGGTGTATCCCTGCCTTGTGTCCTGTGTCTGCCGGGATAGTCTACGACTCACCGCGACCCTGTACAGGACTAAGTGGTTTCTGACAATGAGATGAGATGGTACATAGTCATAGCACAGAAAACTCAAATTGAGTTTCAGGGGGAGATGCCGTACAAAAAACCGTTAAAATATCAACTTTATATCGCATGTAAAACGGATGTACTCTGCTTTGTAAACGTATTCATCTAAATGCCACAGAGGTCAGAGTGTGTGGTTCTGAACCAGAACGCCGAGTTTCAAATTCTTGTAATGGGTGAACTTGGGCGTGAAACGATCCCACCAATCTATCCCTTTCGTGGGGAAGTCTACAGCGATTGTTTCATGAGTAGACTGACATCACATCTGCCATATAACTGTGGAATTTCCACCAGACTATCAAAGAAAGTGCCACCACCCAGACTCCTATGAACTAAGAACAAGTCTGACATTTATCATCTTCGCGAAAAAGTGAAAACTTAATGTCTCACATCAAGTGACTATTTTGTTAGAAACACTGTCTTGGCTTCAGATACGTTCTCTCCATTCACTCCATTAAAGCCATTCACTCCATTAACTCCAGTACAAACGATCGCCCGGAGCTGCAAACCATGACCTCGGCCTTTGGGCTGAAAACGACAGCCACTCACACTCAGCCAATCCTTGTCACCCGACAATGACAACGATAATAATAATAATAATACGACAAATAACGCTCTGCGCATATTCCACACCTGGTCATCGACGGGATACAATTATGGAGGCATCATCTCGCCCTGGTAAATGACAACGGTAGGGCCATCGGAGGAATGATAATGTTATTATAATACGGTAATATATAATTATTATTAATCACGCTGCTTGCCGTTTGAATACTTGGCCTCTGCTTGCCGATGACGCCGGATTATTCCGTCTGTAGACAAACTTGAAGCAAGCGAGCACCGCATTTAAAACGTAAATAAAAAAAACAATAGTGCT
>JAZEWT010000020.1:4676158-4695845 GCA_036362905.1 Mordacia mordax | reverse complement strand
GAGGGGGGGAGGAAGAGAGCCACGTGGTGAGGCGGTGCCAAATCGCCAGACACCGCATCCTATGCATTGTCATGGCGTTAGTCAATTAATTAATGAGTGTGTTTTTAGTTGAGGGAGGAAACCGGAGATTCCAGAGAAAACCTACACGGCACCATGTGAGAACACAAACTCCACATAGAAGGGCACCCACAGCAAGAGTTCAACTGCCTCGGGACGGAGCTTATTTCTGTGAGGTGCAGATGTCAGCACTGCAGCACCCGACCGCACCGAATGTGGATCGCTGTAGAGGTTCTCCAACAGCGCTATCATGACAAAAAAAATGTCTAAACGTAGCATAATGATGAGCTCTATCAGGTGAAATCGAAAATGACGATATGATGACATTCCTCTCGAAATTTTCCTCTCAGGCACTTTGAGGCCTCGTGACAACAGCACTTGACCTCCAGCAATGGTAATACTTAAAGGAAAAGCTTTCCGACAAATTTCTACGGCCTGTCGAATATCACAAGCACTTACATCGGGTACTAGTTTATAACATATACACCTTGTACAGCAGAAAAAAAATAATTACGTACACCGTAATACTTTGCAATCCCTTATTTTAATCCACTACTGAACGAAGGCCTCCCAGTGCTGTGATGAGCATGTGGATTGTTTGATTAATTTCATAATAATAGTCAAGTAGTGCGGCTTGTTGCAGCCAACGCCAGATGTCCTGACGCTGGGTTCATTGCAGAGTGCGTTGACCACTATGCCACCGCTCCTTATCATATACAATAATAAAAAAATAAAGCCAGTCACCTCTGGCAAGCTCTTAGCTTATGAGGCTCTGTGTCATCATCTCTCTCTTACCTAACTGAACTGCTGTACCAGGTCGCTTGGCTGACTCGACCGCAAGCCCATTAAGACGCCCGCTGCTCTGTAAACAAAGGATAATAGAACTTCCCCTTCTAATTCGCGAGGCTTTTGGAAATCCTCACTGTCCTCAGTACGATTCGCTAAGTCCATTGTTTATTGTTAAGCCCTGCCTCGGATGTATTTGTTGAAATGTGCTTTCGATAACATTTAAAGCAGTGGCAATGAGCTGTGATTTGTTTAGCTGATAATAATCTCTTAATTGTTGTGTTTTTTGAGTAACTACATACAGCGGTTGGCTTGTTAAGTACTAAGTGAGGAACTGAGACCTCGGAGGGGCTAAACAGATGTAACGTTGTTACTGATGTCCTGATTTCCTTCAGCATTCATCGTGGATGTGTTGCACCGCTGGCTTTATGTCATTGGTAATTAGCGTGGGTGCAGCCACAGAGGGCAAAGAGCTGGACCGGCACCCCGCTTGTACTTGGGTCGATATCCTTGCAGCTGCCTTTGGTTAAAACCAGGTTCTCAAGTGTGGTCGGTCGTTGGTCTCAGCTCGGTCACCAAATAATTGCACACACAAAAAATACATCAAATTAAAGTTGGGTCTGCGTTACATTGGGCAGCGTTCCAGCTCTAACAACAAAACAATCTTGTTCTTTTTGTCATGCACTGAACCGTACTTTATGCACACGTACAGCACTCTTGCCAATCCACCACTCGATGAACACCTCACTACGTTGATCATCAGTGTGAGTTGGTGAAGACAGTGCATAAGCGTGGGAGCATACCAATACAGTACAGCAATCGAAATTAAAACCCTTCACTCTGGTGCCCACCCACATTGCGTATTTTTGCTTGTTTACTTATAAAAGCCGGCGATGGATTGGCGTCCCGTCGTCGGGTCTATTCCTGCCTTACGCCCTGTGTTTCCGCGATAGGCTCCGGTTCACCGTGACCCTATATAGGATTAAGCGGTTTCAGATAATGAGATGAGATGAGACTTATAAAAGCCTCACCCAGTCTCAATACTCTTTTTTGTTCAGGGCGGTCCTGCCAAGTAAACGCTAAGAGGCTACAACCGAATCACCTGGAGCGTCAGATCTCGGAAACGAAGCACAGCTGACCCCGGAGAGAGCTCGTAACGAGTCACCTCGGTGACTGAGAAGAGTGTGGCCTGGGGCCGCTGATGTCTCCGTGTCCCGAGCCAGGGCGAGACGAGCGCACACAGTCCTCGCGGAGGTCGCCGCGAGACTTTCCCACCGAGGAAACGATGGCTGAGCGACGCGTGCGCCGAAGATGAAATGCCCTCCGGTCAGTGCGCCCACGACGGCGACCGAGGAAGAACAACGGTGGAAATTATGGCTCGGGAAGAAAAGCGATTGACGTCGAGACAGAGGCGACCAAGTCCGCAGCAGCAGCAGCGGCGGCGGCGGTGATGATGGCAGATCAATTGGCAGCAGTGACGATGGCAAATGAATTGGTATCAGTGAGCAGAGCCTGACCTACTGAACCTTGTATGTTGCACAGTATATGATCATTTATGGTCCGATTGTGGTACATTATTGCCTGCGGTTAAGTCTGCTCCGGCAGCGATTTTTTTTTGAGAGGCAGGTACAGATCCATTCATTTTTCTGGCTCTCGGAAAAAAACCGAATTAGGCTCCGTGATGAATGACGATGATTACTACGTTGTGGAGATTGACAACGGTGATAATCCTGTGACAATCACCAGCACTGCGAGTTACTCAGAGCTGCTGTTAAAGCTAAAACGCTGGTGCACAATGCAATGGATGGTAACTTTGTCCGTTGTAAAGATTGTTCTAACTGTTATGCGTGCGTTGAGACTTTTGACAGTACCGGCAGTAACTACCGCGGATTTATGAGCAGGAGCCGTTATGTCAGTCCGAGATAATGACGCACACATCAATCACCATTCGCAGTACTGACGCGAAACGTTAGATGTCTGTCTCGGTGATGCTGTCATCCCTCCAATGATGAAATCACCAATCACTTCGCAGCTTGGAAATAGTTACATGAAGCTCCACTCATGTAGCGCTGTACGTTCAGCGATACCATCAGTAACACAGTCAAGGCCAATAAATAAAAAAAACAAATTTGTATTCGATTTTCTTCCACAAATTAACGGCTAATAGACCACTGCATTAGAAAAACACCCATGCAGTGAGAACTGTGCTGTGACAATCGTTGAACTACCAATGGGGAGTGGGGGGTGTTTGATATAAAAAACAACAACACAAGTTGATGCAATGCAGCGTGCGTTGGTGGTGCATGACGACACGGTTTGTGTTCAGTGGCATCACTTCGCACGTCGCCCGTCAGCGCATCTCTTGAAGCCGCACGTTAATAAAACCAAAAGAATTGCCTGCAAAGGTCACGGCGCAACCTCCGAGTGCTCCTCTTCATTGGAGGGTGGAGGTGGAGGAGGACGAGGAGGACTCACCCTCGATGCAGATGATGTGCTCCCGTAACTGGTTCTGCACCGACGGCTCCTCCACGCGCTCCAGGAGGTCGTAGATGGCGTAGATGTTGGGGTGGACGCTCTCGAATCGCTGGATCTCGGCGCGGATGGCAGCCGAGATGGACAGCTGCTGCTGCTGGAAATTCATCGCCTCTTCGCCCTCTGTCTCTTTGTCTCGTTCCGCTCCTCCCTCGCTCCCGTTCCGCTCGCTTCTCGCCCCTCCGCTCGTCGCCCGCCCCCGTCGCCGTCGGTCGGTTACCGAATCACGCCGTGCGGCAAAAAAAATCCCCGCCGCACGCCTCTTAAGCGGCGGAGCCGATGCATCAACCGCGCAAGACCTTTAACGAGGAACGAAAATCCAAGCGGGGCGAATCACCCACTCAGCGACCGGCGGGCTATCGCCGGGCACCACTTCCCATCCGCCAGCGCTCTGTTGAGGAAACTCCCCGTTAAATACTGCATATGGTCTCCGCTGCAGCCTTGTTCTCCACCCCCATCCCTCCTCTTCCCATCACCTCATACCCCAAGTCGTAGCAGGAATGGTTTGGCCCGCCACCTCTCCCTTCCCTCCCTCCCAGTGCGTGTACAGTTGCTGCCAAGCAGATGCAGTGCTGGGGTGGGGAAGTAGGATGGGTGCTGGGGAAGAGGGGGAGGAGGAGGATGGGGAAGCGCAGAGGGCGTTCAGCACAATGGCTCGAATCGCATCTCGGCTTTCCAGTGATGAGAAAAGTTGCGATGCGTTTTTCTTTTCTTGTGACCGTGCATCGCATTGGTACGGAGAAGCTGCACTCCTCGGTTCGATTCCCAGTTACGGCTACTATCAAATGCGGATGTCTGAACGGGTGATGAGCCTCCCCCCACACACAAAGAAGTGCCGCCGTGTTCTATGCAACACATAATACCAAGATCGTCCAGAGAACCAGGGTCGTTCTGGATGAGCTGCAGCTCCCCCGTGGCTGCTGCTGCCATCGGGATCTCGCTCGCGATCTGCATGAGCAGCGTCCGGACTCACTCGACGAGAAGAACCAGCTGGAGGCGCCGCTCCTGCTGAGGCTGGCACACGTGTAATAGGGAGCCAGTGGTGCCCCCGCATCGTAGTTCGGTTCCAACAACGGTTCCGTGTCTTTAGCTACATTTGCTCACGGTAAAATATGTTTTGTTATTCCACTCTTCGCCAACCCACATCGACCAGTGTGGAGTGTAATACAATAAGGCCCCACGACTGGCACAGCGGGTTGCACGGTGGCCCGGTGGGTAGCGCTGTCGCCTCACAGCGAGAAGGGCCTGGGTTCGAATCTCGGCTCGGATGCCTTTCTGTGTGGAGTTTGCATGTTCTCCCCGTGTCCGCGTGGGTTTCCTCCCACAGTCCAAAAAACATACTGCTACATAGATTAATTTGCTTACAGATTAAATTGCCCGCAGTGCCCCGTGATGGACTGGCGTCCCATCGTGGGTGTATCCCTGCCTTGCGTCCCGTGTCTGCCGGGATAGACTTTGACTCACCGCAACCCTGTACAGGACTAAGCGGGTTCTGACGATGAGATGAGACTGGCACAGCAATAGACATTTTTTGTTTACTTATGATTAGCACTGCCCTCGCATTTGTGTGGGAGCCACTGCCACTCAGGCAAAATCAGCCGCTAAAAACCTCCAAGTGCCACATTTTGTGGCACGTTTTGAGGAGGGGGCAAGCAGTAGGGAGCACGAGCATTCTTCCAGGCAAACAACAAATATCTGGTGTGGCCTGCACAGCGCGTCAGGACAAATGCTGTCAGCGAGCGACTCCTATAAGTAATAACAATCGCACTTCCAGAGCGCCTTTCACCCGAGGGTCACAAAGCGCATCTCAGAGCTGTGGCGAAAACGGCATGTCAAGGTGTAAAAAGAGAATAGGTTTAATCGTCTCTGGCAATAACTCCTATTAAAGGGGTGGTTGGCCAATACGACGACTGGCTGCATTTGTGCTGATATATATTCTGACAGCAATACACGATAGACAATCTAACAAGTGTCAATTTAAACATGAATGTTTAGTGATGGGGAACAAATCTAGATTTAAATGGGCTCCGATGCGCATGCTAATTAATCAATATCGAGACCGCCACTAATGGACATATATTTACCCAATTCATGAAATACATAATTTTGTTGCTTTTAAATGCATCACTACGGTGTAGGCTGGCGTGCGTGAATACAAATATGTTGATCTCCCGTAGAGCTGTCCCTTCATTTACTGCATATTTAAAATTCACTTGAATTCCTGTTCATTATTGGCCCCAACCTCTCCGTAACAAAATATGAGGTTGAAGTAAGATTCAATAGCAGGGATCTCATGCCAATTCCATTGTTAAATTGTTAACAATCTGGAAATAAAATCTTATATATACAACCCCTTAAGCCACATCGACACCTCAACTGAATATCTGAAACGGGTACCCTTAGAAGTTTTCAATGTGCTTGGTTAATGAATAACTTTGCAAAATTCTGCCAAACATTCTGAGCATTTGCAAAAAAATACAGATGCCGTTTTTACCATATCTGAGAATTATACAGGTGTTAAGGTTTCAAAATACCAAATAGACAAAAATGCTTTGCTAATGTATAATGTTCGCATTGTATTTGTGTTTTTTCCAAAACACTTTGTGAAAAGTGTCTGGTGTTTTAAAATCTTAACACCTGTATAATTGCCAGAAATTGTCAAACCTAAATTTTTCACGTCTTTTGGGAAGCAAAGAGCACTCAATCTAATTGTGAGCGTTTACCAACGTGTGAATGGATTCTAAAGCCATACGTGATAATATATTAATACTTAATCTCCCCATATTTTGATAATGATTCACAGACTGCAGTGTTAAAATAGCGACATCTGCACACAGCAGAGATGTTTGTAAATAAATAAGGTATATAGCAATATAATGTACAGCTCAGCGTCAATCCACTGCTAGATGACGGGCAAGGCCCTCATTCCAGACGTTTTCTGTGTCGCAGGAATCCCGCATCCAGAGCTTGCAAACTCATGGAGTACAATTTGCTGTAATAATAAACACCCATCCCACGACACGCTGGTCACGAGGGTTGTTTGACCCACAGTTCACCATGCTAGTCAGTGTGAGTTGGTGAGGAATCATTTGCAGGTGATGTATGTTCGAGAGTTGCCGAGTTGAGATTTGTATGAGTGAGTGCTGAAATGTCAGAGGAATGTTATGGGATGAGGTTGGGACTATTTATATAGCCTGCTCATCGATGAAATGCTGTGCTGGATGAGTGTATTCTGGACCCTCTCCAGCTCTGGATCCAATATCATAGCACTTAGATGCATTGGATCAATGAAATGGCAGTCATGTCACTGCTTGGTAAAGCCTACCGCAAGTGTTTTATATTACTCGAGCTCTGATGCTGAAAAACTGTTCAGCGACTATTTACGACAGTCTCTTCTTTAATGTCAATATTTTGTTGAAATTATCCTAAAATGTCACAACTATTTCCCGCTGATTGAAATATCAGAGTTGAAGCAATGGTATAGTGGTTAGTGTACTGCGTCAAGAACTCAACACATCTGAGTCCGATTCTCGGCCATGGCTAATATCAGTGGTGATGTCTTAAACGGCGGCTGCCCTCCCCACTATCTTCACTAATCCGCGCTCATCGGTGTAGTGAAGTATGGTCAAAATCCCCAGTTAAAGACATTGCGTGGAGCCTTCATTCATTAGTGGATCGAGGTTGGCTAAAATAATTATCTTCAAGCGTATCGGTGGAATTCCATTTCTGGCACCTGATCTGCTGAAGCCTCATTAACGCTCTGCTGGCGTGTGATCATCAACTGGTAGTGGCAAGGTTGAGGCTAAATAAATCCTAAAATCACGCGCTGAGCGATGAGTGGGAAGCGCAGAGAGCAACTGGCACGCCGGGGCACTCAAACTCTAGGGACTTATGTGATTTGAGAAGTTTACGTGGCAATCGAACAGTTGTGAGTTATTTTATTTCACGGTCGAGGTTCTTCGGCGTTTTGTGACTCTCGGGTGAAAAGCGCTCCAGAAATGTAATTCTTATTATTATTCACGCCTCAAACGGAATCGGCATTTCCTCAAATACTCCATGTTGTTCTGTATTGAACCGTTAGGCAATGTCAGTAACAGAGACACGTTTATTATTGCAGCAGAAAATACACAGTGAGCTTGCAAGCTCTGGACGCGGGATTCCTGCGATGCAACAAACATGCGAAATCACAAGTTTAGCATTTTTAAGTAATCATTAGTCGCACCAGCGCGTGAGCTACTATCATTGTTCCATTTCGCTCGAGGTCATCCCGTCAGGCACATTCACTACCTTCAAATATAGAGTTAAAATAAGATTGAAATTCCCGTTTATCTGCAGCCCTTTAACCCAACTGCCCCTGTTACACACAGATGTATATTTCTGTGTTCATCCGATTATCAGCATTTTTTATGGATGTGCTCAACAAGTTTGTTTTATTATACACAACAGTCACGTCAGTGGATTCATTTTGCTTTCCAGCCGCACGGACGAATCTATCCATGGGACAATCATTGGTGACTTTCATACAGCTGTAATAATTTTATTGACCTAAGATGGATTATGGGAGAGTCCAATCGCCAAATCAGGATCTTCTGATTGCGAATCGCTCCACCGCTGAGCCACCACGCCTATACTAACAGATACGCGTGTGGACAACAGAAATGACTGACAATGGTCCCTACATCATTACGAATTAGGTAATCTGCATTTAATACATATCTCGTGTATATAATGTATTGCATCTAATGTATGTTATATACACAACAGCTAAGACCCGCGCACTAAAACATATGTCAAAAATAATGTTACAAACATGCACACCCAGCACGGATTATAATTCAGCTTGGCAGATGGCCGGCACTATTGCTGTGGGAGAGAAGCCCCGTCTGCTAGGCTATTAGAGTCTGCGAGGAGAAGGACCAATTATACCAGCCCACATCATTTACATAATGCCTCATAAGCGTGCCACGTCAGCCCTGCCCTTAATTGCTATTTGGTTTGCCGTTAATGTCACTCAATATATTTGGGCGATGTCTGTGTTAGCATTATCAAGCACATGACATCATGATGCACTAAATGTCTTTGGGCTAAATTAGGATTTGCAAAAACAATGCATTCGTCAATATCACTGCCCTTCAAGGAAATTGTATGATAGGTGTTGTTGCGGGCAATAATCTTTCTTCACAGCAGGGTTATCGGCAGATCTCCTATGAAGATAAAGTGTTGATCAAAACTTGTGGGGCATTATTTTACCTTTAGAGCAATTATTATTGGTGAATGTGTCGAGTTTTTTCTTCATGGCACTTTACCACTGCCAAGGCAGTATCAAACAACGCAAGTTAACATGTTGAAGCGATGCAGCAACGGAATATTATTGTACATAATCAGCAGCCATGACCAATCCACTGCTGGATGAAGGCTTTCCTATGCTGCCGTCATTAGTCATGCTCGTGTGATGAAACAGTCCATTCGGCACATGTACAGAAATATGCAGCCTTGGAAATTGAACAGGGAATGAAATTATTTTAAACTCTACGGTTGCAAACAGCCTCTTAAAGAGATAACATTATTTATTTCAGAAGGAGAAAGCCCATGGAGGAAAACTCATACATCAATATCAGGAAATCTCATTAAGCCAAATGATGTTTGCCTGAGTTCCTGGTTGCCATCATAAGAATAACTTACTTTATCTATATAACAAGACTAAATGAAAGTGCAGTTTTGTGAACTTGCACGTGATCTCCATATTGAAAGATGGTGTTGATAATTTAACGCTGTTCGTGGAAAAAATCATCTTCCAATTTCTGATAAACCAAAACCAAGTCGCAAGTCAGCCAGGCAGCGAGTTAGCGTCAGCAAATCTCGATGCTTTATAGTCTTATATGCTTACATTAAGATTTTCGCGCAAATTAATTAACATTAATACAAATGCTAGGAATCGGGAGGAAACCAGAGTACCCATACAAAACCCAGGCGTGCGAGGACGCAACACTCTATCCCAGTAAAGACGAGATAGTCAGATAGAGCACTGTAGATCAGCCATTCTCAACCAGTGAGTCGCGGCTCATCAATGGCCGCGAGCGACACCTAGTGGTCCGTGGAGATGACGCCCAAAAGGGCCTTGAGGTGCAGAGAGTTGAGAATCCCTGCTGAAGACATGATTATTGTTACGGTTTCATCTTTGGACAAATTGGTGCTGTGAGTTTAGTTTGTGCTTTTACGTCGTTACGTTGGTCAGTTCGAACGTTTGTTTTACATCGCAGCAATCCCGCATCCAGAATTTGCACGCTCACTGGGTGTTTGCTGTAACAATAAACATTTATTCACCGGTTAATACATAAACAATCCACACAGCTTTTGTCTCAAACTCTGTCCACCGGCAGATCCATCCCATCCCCACTCCCCCTTCAATCCAACAATACCGCACTTCACAGTGCTACGTAAGGTTCTTCGTCATCATCAATACCCGCTTAACCTTGCACAGGGTCGCGGGGGGCCGGAGCCTATCCCGGCAGAAAGAGGGCGCAAGGCGGGGTCATACCCAGGATGTGTTCTTGCGCCACAGATTGACAAAAGAACAGTTGAGAGATTTGCTTTCAGCTGACGAGATTTGCTGACGAAATATCCCGACTGAATACTGCACTCGACTTAATACCCCCAAAATATTGTTTGCTAAACGAATGCTGTTAGAAAACCTTGACATTTGGCGCGACGTGTTTTTCAGTAAATACATCTGTGGTGTCAAGTCTCGCGCCGTGCCAGGACAGGTGCATCACGACGACCATGCCAGGGCGAACAGGCGGTGTTAGGGACATCGCGCTCTGAGTGGACGGGGGTCACCCGGGGTGACATCTGATGATGATGCGCCTCCTGGGCACATCCTCGCTCTGGAGGTGTACCGTGCACTGCCAGCTGCGGGGAGACCCCGGGGCAGACCTAGTAGTACCCTGTTGGAGGGATCATGTCTCTCAGCCGGAAAGGGAATGCCTTGGAACCCCCCGGGAAAAGCTGGAGGAAGTTGTTAGCGGAACCTGGACCCGGATAAGCGGCATGACAATGGATGGATGGTCGCGTTGATTTGTTCAATGACTGCAGCCACTCAGTAGGGAGCCGCGTTTTCTTCGAGAAATTCATCTAAATTGTGCGATTACAGCGCCCCCTTGCGAATCACCACTATTATAATTTCTCACACAATCGGCCTCCTTGCGATCGTGTGTAAACGGTACAATTGTAGCGAAGAACCCGTTCCAGACACGCTGCACCACTAAGTCTCCAAATTGTGCGTATTGTCATTTTTTTTCATGTGACGATTACATTTTCATCGGAAATTTTCCATACCCCAATAAAACTAAAAATCTACCAAACACGGACTGACGAGACAACAAAAGGCAATGCATTCTATGGTTTAAAACTGCTTATTAATATCTTATAGAGGGCGGCGCGGTGGCCCAGTGGGTAGCGCTGTCGTCTCACAGCAAGAAGGACCCAGGATCGAATCTCGGCTCGGGTGCCTTTCTGTGTGGAGTTTGCATGTTCTCCCCGTGTCCGCGTGGGTTTTCGCCGGGCACTCTGGTTTCCTCCCACAGTCCAAAAAACATGCTGCTACATAGGTTAATTGGCTTGCAGACTAAATTTCCCGCAGTGCCCGGTGATGGACTAGCGTCCCATCGTGGGTATATCCCTACCTTGCGCCCTGTGTCTGCCGGGATAGGCTCCGGCTCACCACGACCCTGTACAGGACTAAGCGGCTTCTGACAATGAGATGAGATCAGCACATGTTAGAGAGCGCACCCTCTGGATGAAGAGAACGAAGACCTACGTCGGAGGTTCCCTCAAATCGTCTGCTCTCCACACCACGTGGTGCTACCTCCCCACATGCTCTGCTATTCACAAGCGGGTTTCACGATAATAAAAGTCAACCTACAAAGTTTGCTGGCCTCCCACAGCTGGACATAATATCAATGTTCACTATAACTAAATACGTAAATATTCAGCCGTTTAAAATTGATCAAGGGATGTAGATATATCCAAGCCATGTCAGTTCTAGGATTTATTTTTGGTCGTACTGCACCACTCCAGTCATCACGAGTCGTTGAATGCCCGGAGGGCAGTTACTTGTTTTGGTGTGACTCGATACGGATGTTAGCCGTGGCCAAGAATCTTACTCTGATCAACGGGATCATAGTAAAGTTATGAAGCAATAACTGCAATGCACTGATTTGCACTCGCAAATGTACAACAAGCACGGCGGCGTCAGTGACCCTGTGCTTCATATGCCCTGTTTTCTCAGGGTGCAGCCCTGCAATTGCTTGCTCACGCCCGTGTTGGCAGAACGGCCTCGACTAAGAGGGAGCTCAAAGACGTATTCCACATTGACCAGGCGTCTTGCAAGAGGTGGTGTTGCCCACACTTTACCCCGCCACGCAAGAACTGTTGGTGTCTACACTGCTGGAGGACTTTAGAAACGTGAACGAGTTTATAAACTGTCGCGCTGGCAAATCGAATCGAAACAATGCGTCCAGTTTGCAAAAGCCACACATACTAGTGGCAAAGTATGCAAACAGGTAGCTTTGATAACCTATGCATTGTCCTTCAACTGACCGACCTTCACCTGGCAGAGGCTTCCTTTTGAGCCTATTTGCCGGTGTCAGCCGTTGCCAAAAGGCAGTCAGCTCAGGTCAATGCATCCTCAATGCTTTATAGCTTAGGTGAAGCTGTTAACGCTATGGGTACTTTTTGCCAGTATACATATATAAGATTACAACAATTATGCAGGTGTTAAGATCTTTACACCTGCATAATCGCCAGATACGGTAAACCCTGTTGTAATCTTATATATGTATACTGGCAAAAAGTACCCATAGCGCGAATCGAAACAGCAACACTTCTGAAATCCAAACCACTGTGCCGACCAATAATACCACGGCAACTCCTTCGTTCCTCATTAAAAAGGTTAAACAAAAACTGATATGTTGTTCGTAACGATGTAGTTTATCGCGGCTCGATGAGCTGTTCTTTCGGCTCTCCCGAAACAATAGCTATGAAGATCAATTCCGATAAGTTTATTGCAAGACTTCTCTATACATGCGACAAACCCGTGACCGATATTAACCAACATCGTTATGCGGCTGCCATTAATGCAACGCTTAGATTTTAACAACCCTGGTTCATATTGGCAGAAAATACACAATTATATCGCGGGGCAAGTCTATTTGAGAGATCGACACGAATAGTAATTGACCCTAACGCACTTCACCCTCATCACCCAACATTTCTACGCCCATGCCAGTTAGTCTACAGGATGGTCCAGATGTGTTGTGACCCCTTTTCAATTACCCCGATCATTGTTTTCTTTTTCTTACGAATTTCTCCTTTTATGAACGGTTATATTTTTTTTCGCACAGCTTTTACGAGCGCTCACGCACTATTAATGAACAGTCATTGAGCGTATGGGCACATGAACAATCACAAACTGGAAAAAAAAACCCGGGGTAGGGGTCACATGACATCTGGACCACTCTGTGTATAATAGTATTTTAGATAGATGGATACACTTTCTTGTAATTCCATTCGTATACAATTAAAGCATATAGAGGAACGATATTACGATTCTTGTGGTCCCGGTGCAAAAGCAAAACAGATTTTTTTTTGTCGAAAGTGTTAAGTGATGATTGCTTCGAAAATCTGCTCTCTCGGGACAGCCACGTCGTCGATCGCTCCCTCTCTCCCTCCATCGCGACGTTTCGCCCCCACACGTTCGAGGCATCTTCATGCGCTTTGTGCGTGTGCCGTGTGTGACTCCTATTTATATGTAGGTACTATGTATGTGTTGAGTCCCTTCTACAGAATGTGATCCATTCCAGGATCAATGGACGAAGGTCGGGGTCCGCTGGCAAGGGTTCCATTGTCTTGCTCACTCACCGGAATCATATTAAACCGAATCCTGTTCTGCCTGTGACTCACCTCCTAGTTTGTATCTCATCAAACCATGCCTGCATCTTTCAACACTTGTTGATTGCCCTCCGATGTACGTATTTCAAAGCTCTATATGTGTGGACTGCTAACTTCAACGACTGGCCTCAAAGCGTTGAATTTTCTTCATTACGTGACCACGCAGTGGACTTTTTCATCAACGTGACCCAACCTCACCACATTTCTGTGCCTCTGAATTCCAGCGCTGAGTCAAAACGTTGGGTAACGTGCAAAGCCCTCCCTATGGCACTTTGAGAAATTGCGCTCAAGTAATTCATAACAAATGTGCGCGCCCCGGTGCCAGCTACGGGCCGCAGGTCGTAAATGTAAGTGTAGCGGTTAGCGCGCTGCGCGCCGAACCCGATGGATCGAGTTTTATTCCCACTCACGCCCAACAACAGCGGCGATTTGCTGAAGCCCAACCCAGGTCTGCTCAGCATCAAATGAGTTCCTGGTGCGGTGTGTAAACATCGCCACGAGGGAGACAAAGACGGCCGGGCGTGATGCTGGACACACCTTTCGTATGACATGCTGGCCTTCATAGGTGCTCGCTAATAGTAATTGACCCTACACCCATACAGTCTGTAAAATATGTACGAGGGATCTTATTGTGCTGCTTGCGTCGGAAGGTAGGAATATTTCGCAATCTCATGCGGCCGGACGAAGAATGTTTAAATCAGCCCCCCCCCCCCCTCTTCCACTTGCGTCGTAGTATCACCCCTTCGCAGAAAAAAACCCACAAATTCCATATCTGAAGCCACAGACACAGTACAGGAAACGAGCCAACACTCACACAGCGTGTGCTGTATTACAACATCCATCTGGGGGTGTGAGCCCATGGAAGACGTTGAAGTTGGATTTTTCCAGACTCTTCCCAAGCTGTTTTGCGTAATGTGAGTATTTTGAGGTCATACGATGTCAAGCCTCAAAACTGCGATCACATTTGAAATTTTTGGAAGCCCCCCCCCGACCTGATTCCGAAAAATAAACATGCCAAATTGAATAGCGTGGAGCCAAAGGCTCAACACATCGTACAACCAACATGGCAGTGACAGAGTATCGTGCTGCAGCCTGCTCTGGGAGGTCACACACCACACTCACAGATGTTTAGTTAAATAGCGCAGAACCGGAACGCTGAAACTGACACTAATATCATAAGGATCCCCGTTCTAGTGAACATTCTTCCACCAAACACCCACATAGACGTGCAAGAATCTAAAAGATAAGCCAACGTTGTGGAACTGTGTCCATACAGCCAAAAATACGTACCATGTTTTTTTTTACGTTATTGTTACGGATATGCTGTTCATATGTCGTTGTTTTTAGATGCTGTTCTCGCCACCTCTGTGCAGCGCTTTGTGACCATATTGTATATTGTACTTATTGTATATTATGTTTTGGAAAATTTGCTGGGAACAGCAATAAAATCGGACGTAAAAGTCAAAAGTCCTTGGACCCTCTCGTGGTTATCAGACCTCAACACTGGCATCTATACACATCGCTTCGCTGAAGATGATTTTCAGGATGAGGATGCATTTCACTACGTGAATCGTGATTGAGTTGTCCTTAAAGACGATTTTTACGGTGAAAGCGTTTGGAGGAAATGTTATATGTCATAGGCTCTGAATCGGGAGATGGTAATGAATACACTCATTTGACAGGTTATCCGTTATTACCATGAAATGCACTGCACAAGGGCATATTGCACGTGTCATGTCACACTGACATCTGAAATAGATTATGCGATTAATTTTCCACTCACACTCGCTGCCCTACTTCTTGCAACTAACCATTCAGTATTGCATCCGTCTTGAACAATGAAGAGCAAGGCACGTTCCAATGACATCCAATGGCAGTGGGGTGCTATTGCACGCTCCGGAATATTTTGTCACGTTTTCTGGGAAACGATGTCTGAAGTTCAGAAGGACGACGATGTTAAGGGAATGTTTTTCTGTAAGATAAATATTTTGCTTACTTTTACAACATAAGAAATAGCAGTAGAACAAATATATATATATATTTTTTTTTTGGGGAAGACTTTGCTGGGGCAAATTGACATATTATGAACGAGATTTATGACAGTGGAGAGATACCTGAGGATCTCAGGAAATCGATCTTTATTTCACTCCCCAACAAACCTCGAGCTATTGAAAGTGACCTCCATCGAACCATGAGTCTAATGAGCCATGTAACAAAGATGCTATTAAAAGTGATAATGCTCGGGGCCAGCACCAGAATAAAACCAGAGGCTGCAAAAGTTCAATGTAGTTTTGTTAAAGATCGAGGTACAAGAAATACCATTTTTATCATCCGAATGCTTTCAGAAAGGGCAACTGAAATGAAGAAAGATCTCTATTTGTATTTCATTGACTCGAAGAAAACATTCGAGTATAAACAGCTAGTAAAACTTACTCAAGAATTTGACATTGATGGTAAAGATATGAGAATTCTAAAAGCAATATATACTAGAATCAAACCGCAGCAGTAAGAATCGCAAATAATGTAAGTTATTTCATCCAAATTAAAAGAGGTGTGAGGCAAGGCTGTGTGTTTTCACCGGACTTGTTTAACTTGTATAGTGAGAAAATCTTGAGAGTAATTGAATGCTTGCCAGGGTTGATAATTGGTGGACAGAATATGAAGAATCTGCGTTATGCGGATGAAGTATTTTTCTTATCTGATTCAGAGGGGAAGCTACAAGAAATTCTGGGTAAGGTAAAAGTGAGGAGAAGGGATTAACTGTTAATTCTAGGTAAACAGACTGCAGTGTAATTTGAAAGAAGAAAAGTGCACCTATATGCAACATCAAAAGGTAATGAAAATGTAAGACAGGTCAATAAATTCAACTGTATGAGAAGCTGGTTCCCATCAGATGGTAAATGTGATCATGAAATAAAACGGACAATAGGGGTGGCCAAAGATAGCTTTTTTGAAAATGAAAAATCTATTGATAAACAATAACATTTCTATGAGGACGAAACTAAGAGTTCTCGATTGTTACGTTATACCAGTGTTCACGTATGCATCAGAATTTTGAACAATATCACGAAGTATAGAAGAGAGAATTCAAGCAAGACATTTTGTCACGAGTGCGATGTAGACGGTAAGTGTTGAGCGACATGAAAAGGAGAGAGTTGAAGTGTTTCGGGCATATTATGAGGAAAAAAGAAATTGAAAAATCTGGTTACTACTGGAAATTGTGAAGGAGAGAGCGATCCTGGATGACAGAGATTGACTTATGTCAAGAGTCTCTCGAGATGGATGAACATATCAACAATGGACAGTCCAGAAGTTCAAAGAGCAGAGATTTGTGGAAGACCATTGTCACCGACGTCCTGTAGGATATGGTACCCAGAAGGATAGTCGAAAATAATGTGTTGTGACATACAGACTATGACAAACAAGCACTTGTGAATAATACACACGCGAGCTGAACAGCCCGTTATAAGATGGGCTCGCCATCTGAAGTTGATTGTAATTCCCAGCCAGAAAGGTGATTTGCAAACTCAATATTTGTAACATGAACTCCATTAACATTCTCACATCTCATCTCATTATCTGAAACCGCTTAATTCTATTTAGGGTCACGATGAGCCGGAGCCTATCCCGGAAACACAGGGCGTAAGGCAGGAATACACCCGACGACGGGACGCCAGTCCATCGCAGGGCATTGCGGGACAATTTTAGTCTGCGAGCCAATCAACCTATCCAGGAGCATGCTTTTGGACTGTGGGAAGAAACCGGAGTGCCCGGCGAAAACCCACGCGGACACGGGGAGAGCATGCAAACTCCACACAGAAAGGCAGCCGAGCCGAGAGATTCGAACCCGGGTCCTTCTTGCTGTGAGGCGTCAGCGCTAACCACTTGGCCACCGCGCCGCCCAAAACACGCTGCTGTACAGGTTAATTGGCTCGCAGACTGAACTGCCCACAGTGCCCGGTGATGGACTGGCGTCCCATCGTGGGAATATCCCTGCCTTGCGCCCTGTGTCTGCCGGGATAGGCTCCGGCTCACCGCGACCCTGTATAGGATTAAGCGGTTCCCACAATGAGGTGATGAGATGAGGTGATGAGATGAGGTGATGAGATGAGGTGATGACATGAGGTGATGAGATGAGGTGATGAGATGAGGTGATGAGATGAGGTGATGACATGAGGTGATGAGATGAGGTATTATACTCGTGGAGCGCGTCGGTACGCCGAGTTGGAGAGAGTGGACCAGAGCCGGTCTACACGAGTGCGATCGTCGGGGACACGTGAGAGGGAGAGCCGACGCAATCGACTCCGCGATGTTGCACGCGTCACGACAGAAGTAATCGTTACCAGTGGAGGGGTTTGCATAGTCCGATGAACCACAGAGCTAAGTCACCTGGAGTCGAGCACTGTTGATCGGCTCTCAGTTGGTCAACAGGTCTGGGGGAGAGGAGGGAGGTTTCAGACCAAAAATAATCCTCCGACTTGAGGAGGATGGCATCAGAAAGGGCATCTGACCGTAAAATTTAACTCTTATGCTCTCACTACAAAGTGGGTAATCGGCCAAATGTCAACGTGGATAAGGGTCATTTCAACCGGAAACAACACAGAGAATGTCTACCAAGAGAGACGGTCGATCATCTATTATCTGACAGCCTTTTGTCAATCCAATGCTAAATGAAGGCCTCCCCACTCTCTCACATTCATGGGAACCAATTAATTTCAATGCATGCTGGTGAAAGAGTTCCCAGGACCAAATCCCATCTATCACTTTGATATTAGCTATTTCTGGCAATTATAGTTTGTTAAAGTTTCATTCCACAGTGGTCCAAACCACTGCACCACTGCTGCGGATCAGCTGTGATTTAGTGGAGTGAAAGCAACTATTTGAATTGGCGTCATAAAAAAAATATTCATTCCGTAACACTGTAACCTCCGATTTCTGTCATCTGTGACTATTACGGATGTATAGATGTTCCGGTTCAGGTACATAATGATTTCCCCCTATCGGTTTTAGTGTGGGAAAGAGAAAAAGACATTTAAAAGTACTGCTGTGTTGGTTTCATTTAACTAACGTGATTAGTTCAGTGAATTGATGCGTTTCCCGTCTATGATTGGGTATATAAATAGTAATTGTTGAACTGTAGCATCGATCACATGAGTGTCACCGTCTCTGACCTCATGGGCGAAGGAGAAGTGGTCAGTTGCAAACACCAACAGTCAGTTTCGTTTAAATAGGAACCGCTACACCCCCGGTAGGTCTGATCAAAGTAACGGTTTCATTTGATCTTCAGCCGTAATGGTTCCACTGCTGGATGAAGTTTCATAACCCTGCAGTGTGTTATTTCAGCTAGCGCATCCACAAAAGATAATGTCATTGTGGACTTGCCAACGTACGTCATTGTATTAAACGTGTGCAGGAATCTTTAGCATTTTTGCACATTTGAGCGAATTTTATCACAATTGTCAACTCATTGGTAATAGGTATTTGACTTAAGCCAGAAGAACCTAACAAGCTCAGACTTAAAAATAAACGGTTGTCCAGTCCAAGTTGGCATCGGCATTTGTATAAAATGACAGAGCAAGTTCGGGAGGTAGTTGGATTTTAACAATCGCACGTAAACTCAACGAAGCATAATAATCTACAACTGATAACGCACGGCGCAGTTTCGTGCAACCTCGGAGAGAAAGGAGTGAACGACTCCGTTGGGGCAAGGAATCACAAAGAAGCGGAGGAGGGGAATGGGCTCCAACATTTGTGATTATTTATATATTGCTATGTTATCTGGCATATAATGAGTGGTGTTTTTTTTTAAAGCTATTTTTAAACTAAAGCTAAACAACAGAAGAAAATCGGGACAAAATGTGAGCTATAGTTATTCAACAAAACAAACCAAATGATCGCGTACACTTGTAAATGTACGGCTGACATTGTAATTTCACACGACAGCTCCTGCCACGTCACACTGACGCATTGCGTGTTGCCAGCGGTTGCACCAACATTGCACACGATTTCTTTGGGTTTTGTTTTTGTGCTCTATTTATCTACAACACATTGTTTTCATTAACGTGTATTGATTTTGTGGATGTGTACAAATATAATCTTTTGGGGGGGGGGGGGTTGTACTATTCTTTTTGACCGAGTCCATTATGTGCTACATTGCGCAAACTTTATGTTCTTAAAAGTATTACAAAGTGCTTAAGTAAAGTACTACTAAAGTAGGGCAGGACTGTTTTAAGTACTTCAAAAGATAGCGAAGTATCGTTGTACAACGTCCACTAAACCAATACATATTCATGAAGGCAACGTTTCGTAGAAATTATAAATACAGTATACAAAGCCAAACATTATTTACTTGCTTACTCTCCAA
>JAZEWT010000020.1:4587517-4618289 GCA_036362905.1 Mordacia mordax | reverse complement strand
CAACCCACCCCCTCCCACCCATAAACAGAGACGACTTTAATATAAATTGTAACATGTTCTTATTAAAACACACATTATAATGCATCACTCAAGCTCTAAGGGGTGACAGAAATCAGGGCCTGCATGATTGACTGGAACAGGGGATTAACGCGCGTCACCGTCATTCTCCCGAGCAAGGACAATTCTTTGGCACGGACCAAGCAATATATCAACGTGAATCTCCCAATACTTGTAACGAACGTTGGCAAAACCAAACCCAGCTAACCTCGAGATAACCACAACACTGAAGAAACCATGCACAGTTGCTGTTTAATTTAGGGAAATATGAATGTACACTGCACCTACTTTTCATTTGGGTTGTTTTAGATTTGTAATGATGTAGGTTTTCACGGCTGGATGCATGATTATTGCTTCGAAAAGCTGCTCTCTCGGGACAGCCGTGTCGATCGCTCCCTCTCCTTCCATCGCGACGTAGGTATTATGTATGTATGTGTTACGTCTCTTCTATAGAGTTGCTCCTTTCCAGAGTTGCTCCATTCCAGGTCCATAGATCCTGGAATGGAGCAACTCTATAGAAGAGACTTAACACATGCATAGTACCTACATATAAATAGGAGTCACACACAACACACTCACAAAGCTCCTGAGGATGCCTCTAACGTGTGAGGCGAAACAGTCGCGATGGGGGGAGAGAGGGTGTTTTATATTTGTCGATTAACAACTCGCATTCGAGAGTATTGGACTCTCAAAATGCTGCTTTTAGCATGATAGAAAAGAAACTATGCTGTGCCATTCTACTTCTGGACTCAATTCTGCAGTCATACGTTTCACTTGGTTAAGAATTACCCCTCAATTCATAACCAGACCAGACCTTTTCCATTGATAACCTGATATCCGGCAAAATCGAAATTACAAAGGGTGTACCGTAAGGTTCCACTCTTGGTTATTTAATATTCTCTCTACTAATCAATTACCCGGGCACCTCGCGTAGTCTAATCGCAATATTATTGTAGATTAAACTGTACTGCTAATGGCTGGAAATTCCCTAGAGGATTATTTGTAAATTACAAGGCGACTTAAACAATCATGCAAAACCAGCTTCTCTCAAACTTGTCCTTAATGCCAATAAGACGAGATTTATATTTTTCTCGACAAATCCCCCCCCCACAGCATCCAAATCTTGATTTACTTATACTAGATAACCAAAAAATAAGCAAGTTGAGGAATATAAATACCAAGGCATATTCGACGCAAAACTTAATTCAGACTTCACATTGACTATATTGTCAAGAAGATTAAAATTAAAATAAGCATTCTCGACAGACCTAAACATTGCTACCCAAACATGTCCTGCCTAAACTTGATGAAGGCGATTTTTCTACCATTGCTTGATTATCGCGACATTGTCTATCAATTGGCATCGAGTAATATTGAAAGTAAACTTAACCCTTGAGATGATTCCGCTCTTAGATTTGTTTTGGATGCCCCCGACAAAAATCCAACAATGTTATTTATATATTGGCTCAGGATTCATTTATCTTACCAATTATAGAAATATCCAATGTGCCCTAGTCATACTTAAAGGTCTACTTAACAAGTCTGCAAAATATTTGATGGCTTCGTTGTCCATACAGACAAGCAAACCTAATTTTATAAGCTCAACCTACTGTCTGATTAATGTTCCTAGAAGCACATCAACATTCTGGGAAAGGCTACAGTCATTACCATGTTCAAAGCCAACAACAGCGCATCATATTACTTTTTCATTGACCTATGAAAACATGTATCATATTTGCAGTAGTCTGCTTATTTCTATGACGAAGGGCAGATGTTGTTGACATGCCGTTATCTCCACAGCTCTGTGCAGCACTTTGTGACCCTCGGGTGAAAAGCGCTCTAGAAATGCAACTATTATTATTGTATTACAGCATTGCACCACAAAACAATTAATGGCATCTCATATACCGACGATGGGACGCCAGTCCATCGCCGGGCACTGCGGGGCAATTTAGCCTGCGAGCCAATCAACCTATCCAGGAGCATGCTTTTTTGACTGTGGGAGGAAACCGGAGTGCCCGGCGAAAACCCACGCGGACACGGGGAGAGCATGCAAACTCTACACAGAAAGGCACCCGAGCCGAGAGATTAGAACCCGGGACCTTCTTGCTGTGAGGCGACAGCGCTAACCACTGGGCCACCGCGCCGCCCTCCTGCAAAGACTGCGTCCTATATATTACGATATGATGATGATATCGACCATTTGGTCATTTCATGAATGAATATTTGTTTTTAGATCCGAGATGAAACCGGAGAACCCCGACCAAACCCACACAGAACAGGGTGAGACCACACAAGCGTCACACAGAAAGGCGCCCTGGGGGTGAATCGAACCCGCCTCGAGCAGGACATTCGTTCTGAGGCGCAGATGTTATCGCTACGCCAACCTACCGCCATTTAGTGTTTTCTTTGAAACCGATCTCATAGTAATTCACCACTGATCAGTGTGGATTTATGAAAGGACACACGTGGGAGCATAGTAGTACATTGGATGTGGCTGTGCTGCCCTCTGCTGCACTCCACGTCGCCTCACAGGGCTCTCTGGTGATCATGCTGCACTCGGATCGTTTATCTGCTGCCGAGTTAAACAACAGGGACACTCTAATGACGTAGACTTTCGGGGCTCGATGCATATTGATTGCTTCGAAAAGCTGCTCTCTCGGGACAACCGCATCGATCGCTTCCTCTCTCCACCTCGCGACGTTTCGCCTCGCACGTTTATAGACAATGAGACGTTTATAGACACTGCGCCTGAGGATGCCTCTAACGTGTGAGGCGAAACGTCGCGAGGTGGAGAGAGGAAGCGATCGACGCGGCCAGTGTCCTAACTATTGCAGTGGCGGCAATAACCTTAGATTGCACCGTCTGATTCACAAGATCCGTTATAGATGCCCTATTGCTATTGACAAGACGAGTGGCACTGTGTGCCGGTGTCAGGGACTCAACGTGTTAAACCTAAATGATACAACCGGGATTGTATATCGCAATCTCGCAAGGCGAGGCTCTTGCCCCAGGCTACTTCTGGAAATAAATTTTTAAAAACCGTGGTCTTTTGCTCGTTCTCACCGTGTGCAAGCGAACAAACGTGGAACCATAATTTGGGCACAACGAGCACCTTAGAAGCGAATGATCGATACCACCACATCGCTCCCCTGCCGCGGCTACACCGACATCCTAATGATAATAACAATGACAATTTGTTTTTGAGAGAGCCCTATACGTTAGGGTGTCTCAGAGCGCTTTACATTACATCTAATCTCATTTGCAAGGGAACGCCAATTGGCAAATGTCCCAGTGGACACGAAATTGCTCAACACCTGGCTTGCAAACGAGCATTAGTCTGCCAATCGAGGACAATGATTGCTACGGATAATTCCAAATGAGTCATTTGCAGGCAATTTTCTAATTTGGCGACTTATTGGGTGTAATTTAATTCACCAAACACCTTAGACACGAGTGATGTACGATACAATTTTGATTTATATGGCGTTTACGTGCAACTGCATTTCAAGACGCTCTATAGAAAGAGTGAGCTTTTTTTTAAATGGCAGAAGCAATTATAGCCAAAGTTTAAAAGGAAAGACCTTGAGTCTGGATTTAAATAGGGTCAAGAAGTCGACAGCGTGGAGGGCGGTGGAGCATCCCACGAATATTGGGATAGCTGGAGAAAATCAGAAACATCTCGCTCAGTGAAGGTGGACTCGAGTCTTCGACACAGGCCCTCAGAAGTTGGAAGCAAGAGTGTATCGCGGGAAGCAGAGTGACATGAGAGCGAGGAATCCACTGATAATGGTGAAGACAGTGAGCACGATGCTTTAGTTGTAATGGAATTTTGCACCGTATTGTGATTTTAATGTATCGTGTTATACCCATGTCTCCCTTGCTGAGACTCCCTGCTTTGCTAGTTTGTCACGAGATGTTTGTCTTGATGATTTTGATCATTGTGTTTCTCTCTCTCTCGTATCTTTCCGCGCCTCTGTACTCCGCAGAGCCCGCTGCAAAAGAAGACGATCCACAGAAGACATTTTTATCAATGAAATCCATTTGTGGGTCAGGTCACGGTAAAAAATTATAAAAGTGTCGTTTAACCCTCCACCACCCGACACGGCCAATCAGTACGGGGTTGTCACGTTGAACAGAAAACGCGCCAATTCCTTCACCATCTCAGCCCACCTGTGTGTTAAAAAGCGACCCCACAATATTTCACAAAAGATGTATACGACGTTTCGCTGATAACTCCGTTCAGCATCATCAGGCACCCGCGCCAAAAACTGGACGGGCAGATGGGATGGCTCGTACCGCTTCCAGGTCTGTTTATATAGGGGCTGTGATGTCATCACCTGCGTGATCAGGCGCATTTTCTGTTCAACGTGACAACCCCTTACTGATTGGCCGTGTCGGGTGGTGGAGGGTTAAACGACACTATTGTATAATTTTTTACGTGACCTGACTCAAAAATGGATTTCATTCATAATATTGGTCACGAAAGCCTTCGAATTAAAGAAGATATTTTTGTTCAAAAAGACCTTTTTTTTTATGACATTCAAATTTGCAGCAATGTGTTGCGTTGTATTTGTCAGATTTTAATATCCTAATTGTCGTGTTTCAAAGTAACCGCATGTTACGGTTGAGTTGTAAAGTTCTCATTGAGGTCTTAAAGCCAGATACAGTGATACGAGAAGGTAATTTTGTATTGATTTCCTTCCTCATTCAGTAAATATCTATTGCAAGTCTGCGGAGCAGTTTAGATCAAAGTCCTTCTCATTAAAATTATCACCCAAAAGGATTTTACTGTTAACCATTATATAATTAATATGGTGATCAATAAAGCTCACCAGTGGCAAAAGTTGAATAAACAAATACATTCATTAAAATTAGCATGCTGGTAAATTGTGTGTACAGCACATCGAATATCTAAAGTCGTTTTATTTAACTAGCAAGGAACCATAAGAATGATATTACACATTTACCTAACATATATATTAAAAGAGACACCTTCACACAATTAGCAAATTAAATGTACCTCCAATTTCTGGCAAAATCCCCTTGCCACAAAAGAACACAATAAACTACCTTAAAAAAATTCCAACATAAAACAAATAAGACTTCACCGAAGTAAATTATTTCAACGCGCCGAGGCAAAAAGCACAAATCTAAAAGCAGCAGTCTAAGCGTCGTATTATAGTGTCGGGGTGTAATCATTGCATGTGACAAGCATTGTTTGCCTCCCACACTCATTCGGCGAGCAGCAAAGGGAAGATGAGAAGCGTCGATCCTCATGGACGATTTTAAAACAACTATCGGGAGGTGAAATCGTTCCGGGTGAGCATTGCTCGCACAGGATAGCCGCCGCCGCCGCCGCCGCCGCCGCCGCTGCTGCTGCTAATGACATTTATTCCAATTGGCACTGAAAGTATCATTACTCCTCTCAAATAACCGGACGTCTCTGGCACATAACCGCCTTTAAGTTCAGAACCCGCAGGGCAGAATTTTCTACTGTTCTTCTGCCGGCTGCTGCTGCCAGCTCACGCCGATTAAAGTTATTTGTTTGTGAATTACATGTGACAGGAGCTATTGAGGGTTCCGCGTAAACACAAAAAAAACACACAAGCCCAGCGTCGCCACTGTCATTAGTGAGAACGTGCTACCAGAGAGCGGCGGATTGGCACATCCATAGAAAAGGCGGCGTCCCACGCCCACACGCCTGCATCTCAAAGTGACGGATAAAGTGGGGCAACCAGAACCAAAAAGGCGTTAAGAGTACCAAGGACTGCGAAATGAGGAAATGAAACAGAGCTATGAAATATTAATTCGGACCACAGCTTGCGATCTTGCTGGCCACATTGAGGCCGCTTCAGCTTCACTGAGTCAAATGCTACTTGAACTATTGGCAGTTGGAACGGTAAATCAATTCCAATTATTGTTAATATTTAAAAAGGCTCCGTCCATGATTTGCATAGGTTTAATGAAAGACGGGTAAACGAAACTATCATTCTGTCCCTATGAAAGGACGGACCATTAACTAGAGCACATTAACTACATCGTTTTAATACACTGTACATGTAAGCAACTGAATAAGACACTGTAACAATGTAGGTTTTCACGGCTCGATGCATGATGATTGCTTCGAAAAGCTGCTCTCTCGGGACAGCCGCGTTGATCATTGCCAACAAGTTGCTTAGCACGCAAGATGTAATTTCAAACACAGTCCGAGGAGGTATGACAATAAAATAATTTATTTGGAGCAAAGTGGAACTTACATTAAATACGGAACTGCAGTATTAAAAAAATCCAAAGCATGATAAACATTTCCACGACACTCGTAAAATTACAATTCATCCAACAGTCATCTCAGTGCACCTCGCTCTGACGAAGAGATGTGTAAAACAGCATTATCACTACCGCATTAAGAATGCGTGGTAAGGTCAATGTTATTCACGAACGTGTATCTTCCCGTCAATTCCACCCAACTGTGCATATTTAGGGGTTTTTTTACTTAAAACAAAAGCTTGAAAAGTAACAAAAACTGACAAACTAATTAAATGCATCACTTGTTTAAATAACGCATATACGTGAATGCAGACAGAAAATATCTTGCGGGGTTTTTTTTATCAAACACAATTAATTCATTAATGCTTTTAACAAGCAAACCATTCTAAAAATTGAATATACATTGCATAAGAATATCATAATTTGATTTTACATTTCTCTTAGGCTGTAGACATGGCATCACGGCCCAGCACGTAACATAAATTGATGTTCATTCCAAGACAAAGTGGTGGTTCGCACCATCGAGACCGACAAAACATCTTTCCGTTGATTTGCCATTGACTACCATGCATCACGTCCATATCGTACGTTCACTTTAGGAGATAACGAGCACGGGGTGTGAGCGATTATCTTTAAACCGGCAAAACGAGATGCTTTCCATTTTGTGTTGACGTACCGTTCTCTCCGCAGCTCTGTGCAGCGCTTTGTGACCCTCGGGTGAAAAGCGCCCGATAAATGCAATTATTATTATTACTCATCTTCACAGGCGGGTCGTGCGGATTCCCTTACATTGTTTTTCGAACGTATTGTAAAGAATTCAGCCGAACGTGGTGGCTGACAACTCGACGGTGGACGGAGAAAGGTACACACAGGGAACAAACATGCTTCAGTGCACAACGGATTCCGGTAAATTAACAGGCGGCTCTCACTGCTGTCGCTCCGGTAGGGCATCCAGCTCCTCCCCAGGTTTTCAATCCCAGAAACCCTTGCAGTTACTCAGGAGAACAGGTCTGGCAACTACTCATCACCGAGCGGTGTTATGTAGCATCAACTCCGCCGTCCCAAATTCACGGGCCTTTGTTAATTCACTGCTAAATGAAGGCATCCCCAATAAATGTTCATCACGGATTTTTAACATATATCCTTTTTAGTCAAGAGCTCCCAATTTTATCTTAATTTGCTATCAGCGCAGTGTCATGAGACGAAGCATCCATTTAGATTGTGCTGGAGGGGGGCTGACTAAGTTATCAGGGCAGTTTTGTGAAAGGGAGGCGGTGACCTTCGAGCAGTTCAGACCATCACTCACCGTCACCCATGTGAGCTGTGGCCCGGCATCGAGCTCGGGTCTCAGGGGGGCGGAGACTTCTTAATTTATTTCTGTTGCACCCCAGTCAGTCGATCAGCCGTTCGTGTGCCCTACAGTTATCAGTATAAAACCTGAGGCACAGTTTACCGCCCATAGAAACTGCTGCAGACACAAAGCATCCCCGCACGAAACAGGTGGCGTATTCACGTGCTTCCTCAAGCACTAATGTAAAAAAACATGAATCAGTCTTCTGAAGCATTGCTGCAAGGAAATTATGTACATTCAAGACATATACGATTTAAAAGGCATGCTGGTTTAATATTACTGGTCTTCTGAAATCATGCAAAAAAATAGTAATTTATCATGCAATTGTTTTCTCTTCTTTTTTAACTGTCGTTTAAAATTAATTAAACCGTATCAACTTTTTTGTTCATTCTACAACATTATCTCAGTGCTTTTCTCAGTGCAAAGTCTGTACAGCATGGCATTGTGCAGCCTACACAACAGCGGTTTCCATTAATACCAAAAATACTGTATAATATGTACACTCTCGCATAAACAAACACATGCCTTACATTCAATCAAAGCATTTCAAGTGAATTGTACTGCCTGTCAAGACAACTATTTATAGTAAAAATCTCAACGATTAAAAAAAAAACTTGAACAAATGCCGTTGTTGTTTTGCGGATGAGGAAATGTTTTAAATTTATTTTGACAGGAACTATATTTGTGTCGTGTTTTTTTCACAGTTGACCAGAGAAGAATTCCAAACTTTGACAATCCAGCAGTGTGTGGACAAAGGCTTGACCATTCTCTTTTGTTTTTATTTACCATTGATATACTATAACAATGCATTGGTTGATCGAATAATATCGATCCTTAAGCCATCGTTGCTTGTATTAAATGACGTGTGTCACAATTGATGTTAGTTTCATCACTCCAGACAACCATTGGCGGCTCTCACATCCAATGCAATGTCAAAATAACGGAATCGGTTCTTGAAGAGAATTGTGACCACGACAATTGATCAATTCGATGTGGGAAGGAAATGTTCATAATTTCATCCACACTATTCAGCCACTGGCTGTGTGGGGATACGGCAGGGATTCTCAACCCCTTGCACTTCCAGGCCCACTAGGGCCACTCGGTAGTGCTCGTGGACAACTGATGGGTCAGGATCCGCCATTTGAGAAAGGCGGACATATGGGACCTCAAGAGCAAAGGATTGAGTTTATGAAATCATATTTTTTTTCATAATATCTGCTTTTGAAAGCACGTTTCAAATATTAACAATATGTAACGGACAAAAAACACTCTGTTGTCAGTACAAAGTGACAATTCACGTTATTATACTTTACAGAAAAATGGCAGTCTTTAGTAACAGTAAAGTTCTGGGGGTGCGGAGTGGGGGGATGAAACATATAATCGTAATTCATAATGCAAAGGAATGTCATAATTGTGACGAATGCGTATGACTTGCAGGACTGGCTTTCTTAGAAATCTTTGTATTCGATGACAACCGATTGAGGTTTTTAAATGACACCTGGGACTGAGCCCTGAGCAGCAGGCGCATGCGCACGCATCTCTGCCTCATCTCTGGGTGCAGCTGTGAGCAAGCGGCACGTGTGGAAATGAACCGCTGACTCACACGGGGCCATGACATTTTGTAAACAGGCACAACATTCATTTACTCTCTTTGGTGAGCTTTCTCTTATTTATCGATAGCCGTGAGGGAGTTATTTCGGTCCAACTGTCAAAGATGAAATGATGCAATAAGCATTGCAAACGACACACTTATACATTTGTTCCTTCGTCTTCTGCAAAGTCGATTATTTCAATCACTTGGTGTCCACCGTTGCCTCGAATAACACGCATTGAGATGACTTCCTTCTCCGGAACACTCTGCATTTGTGACTCGGTCATATTTAGACGAGTTTCGACTACGTTTAGGGGACTCAACTCCGTTGACATGTCCGCAATGTACAGGTCCCTCAGAGATTCCGAAGCAAAGCTCTGGGTGGCTTCTGAGCACAGGAAATCCACAGACTCCTCGCTGCGGTGGGTCTCCTCTTCGTCGCACGCCGAGTCCACGCTTGACATAGTTTGGGATGTTCTCACGAGATATTCAGAACACCTCGTGCTGGATCCATCGTTACGACGAAGGATTTCATCGTCAAGGTCCTTCACGAAATCCTGAGGACTCGACAACGGAGGAGGGTCCAGCTTCGGCACGGCCTGCTGCGCCGAACAATCAAGCGTTTTGGCCTTCCCATCATCATGCTCATCTGGATGGTAGGGTGCCAGGGTCTGCTTGAGGGCTTGCGTGCAATCCTGATCCCCTCTACACGGGGGTTTCAGGGCTGGGTCCCAGGGAAGCGAGGGATGTGATGGAAGAGGGCTCAGCTGGTTCCCGTGTGGCACAAGGGGCTTTAGCATCTCCATGAGGGCTTGGAGGTCATTACCCAGCCGTGACACCTCCTGCGACAAACTTGACATCTGCAAGAGGCAGGTACGTATGCACATACACGCTGACCTCCCGCTCGTTTACAACTCTATGTATTGTGGTTGTATCTCATTTAAACCTTTAACCCTGTCACCCAACAGGAAGCTAATTGGTGAGTGGGAGAATGGTACAAAGAGGCAGAGAAAAGTGAGAAAATTGAGTTCTTAAATAAGTTTTCTCGCAGTTCAAGTGGGACGCCGTTATGGGATAAATGGATCTACGCTATGGTTTTAAATATCGCGGATATCACTTTCGCTGTACTTTCCGGACCATAACCCTTGCGATATTCAAGACCATAATGTAATTCACATAATAGCCATAATTGGTGTCTTGTGTAGCATGCATAATGTTGCTGCTGTTGCGCCTGCTGATTGATAAGATTACTCTTAAAGAAGCGGCCGGGATATTTCATTTCACACCACTGCTGGTGGAATGGCATCAATTTGAGTTCCACGTTGACCAGAATGTTTTGGAGGTGGTGGCAGTGCCCACACGTGTACAAACCACTCACCACCTGCCAATCAACTAACATTGCTATACCCGTCGATGCGTTACTGCTGGGTGGATACAGGTGGAGCGTTTTGAGAAACTTCCTCCATTGTTTCAACTCCATTGTTTCAACTGTAGGTGGAGTCGAACTGGCGACCAACCTCGGGGTTGAAAGCCCAGTCAGAGGCAAAGTGACTTCCTACTCATTTAAGTGTTTAGGCAGCAGTGTTCTCTTATAGGCCTCAGAGGGTGAGCTGAGTGGCTCTCCCAGCCAGAATTTGAACTTGCAACCTTTCACGTGTGAGCTGCTGGCTACACCGCTGAGTCATAGACCACTGCGTGTAAAGCGTGTAAATAAACATTCCTTCATTATCAATATTCACTTCATTCTGTACCGTGTAGGGAGGCGGAGCCTATCCCGGTCGACAGAGGGCGCAAGGCGGAGGAATACCCAGGATGTGACGCCAGTACATCGTAGGGAAACATTTTTGGGGGCAAATAATTCAGCAGGCCAATTAACCTAGGCAGCAGCGTGTCTATGGACCGAATTATCCAGCGAAACATACATTTCCTCTGCCTCTCCATTTGAAACATGCAATACTACTTTTTTAGCCGATTAGATAATTAGCCTGAACTAGCTCATTGGTCAACTGACGTGAACTAACCCGTTAGCTAACTGGCCTGAAGGACTAATTAGCCTGACTCAATCAATCAAATTGACATAAGTTAACGGATCAGCCACTGCAGCCTGACTTGCACCATCAGAACCAATTTACCCAAACAAGCCCATCAGTTAATATAGGCTATTGACCAACTGGCCTAAAGTAACCAATTCGGCAATTGGCTTAAAGTAGCCGATTGGACAATTTAGCTGATTCAAGGCATTGGCCGAATGGACCAACGTACAGTAGTCAATCGGCTCAACGAATACAACTACATGTTTTTCACACCGAGCGTTAGAGACAATACATTTATTTATTTAATGGCCCGTAGTTCTCAGATCAAAATAGGTTCTGCACATTGCGTTCCTTTATGTGATTGTGGCTTTTAAGCCAACGTTATTGACCTCCTGTTAATTCTCTTTGTGGCCATGTAATAGTGCACGTGATTATCTTTCGAGACAGCGAGGGGGGGGGAAAGTAATACATATTTTGGCAAAAGAATTAAACTTTTAATCTGTCCATAAGAAAATGACACATCGATGGTTGGCTGGCATTGCTGTAATTACCACAGCCCAGCACAGGACTGCTGTGATTACAGGGTTGGCCCAGCTGTATTCCGTTTATAAGCATGACCTGCGTGTTGCACGATTAAAGATAAATGATGCTCAACACAAAATGCAATTAGCAGTCAGGAGAGATTTTTTTTACATTTACTCAAAATCTCCCTGTCAGCCCCTGGATAATTGGTACTTTGAGATTTAGATGCTGCTAAATTTTAGCAAAGCTTCATTGCTATGTTTAGTAATCAAAATAATTTTACCTTAGTGTGAATGTTTAGGTGAGTGGATGGATATGCTTTTGAAAAGCTGAATGGATATGCTTTTGAATAGCTGTACGATACGAGGGCATATGTAGTTTTTTAATAAATCAATAAATGTGTTTTTTTTCAAAATCTGTTGTATTTTATACATCATGCTCACATTCCCAGCCTCCAGGCAATCACAACTCAGTTGCTGTTTTGTGCTTTAGCTTAAACTGCTTTGTGTTTCGCTCGCTTTCTGCTCCCGTGGCAAATAGAGAAATGAAAGAAAGTTAGATACTTTCAAATACTATTTTTAGCGAATGCGAATGAGCAAAAACAATAATAAAACAACGAAGCGTGGCTGGTTGTACGGCTAATGACCTCTCTACGGAGTGGTTGTGCACTGCACTACAAACCTGGCGAACCGAGTTCAATTCCCGCTCAAGGCCAACACTAGTGACAATTCTTAGCCTCAAAACGAGCACCTTGTGTGATGTGTAACCATCACCATTAGGGAGATAACGGCAGCCAGGCACAAGCTTTCCACTCAACTCCGTGGTTTTTGTTGTGATGCCCGTCATACGTGCTCTATCCAGGGGATCTGCCTCTTGACCTACCTGCTCATTGAGGTGACATATGCCTCTCCAGGTGTCATCCACCTGCATCGGCCCTCCACTCCTCGAGGGTCCTTCTGCAAGTGCCGACACGCGCAAGTTATTTCTCACTTTATTAGGATCGGCTAACGCTCTGTATTTATAATGATTTGCTCTCGCTACGACTCCACGTGTATGAAATGCTGCTCACTCTTAAAACATGGCAGTGTTCTGATTAAAGACAACGCGTACACGTTGTTTGAAATGAAAAAAAAGGAAGCGAGCATTTTTGCGGCTGATTTCTCACAGGTTCTTAATGGAGTCTCGAATAAGACACGCTGGAGATAATTTCCACCAAGAGAAATTTATATTCCTGAATTGGATCGCGAGCGGTCCATACTGCACATGTTTACCAAGTCTACGTATGACATTAATATACATAGTAATTGCTTCGGTCTTTCATATTTTACAAGAGGACAAATGAATACACATATCCTCGTACGCACTATATGTGCGTGTGCTCTAGCACACGAAAGGTAAGACATTGCCTTATTTAAGACTACAGCCAGCTCCTAATATAAAATAAACACCTTCATCATGTGCAAAGGATTCAGCGTTCAGATAACACGGCATATTCTATTATCTAGTAAAAGTGCCTGGGGTGTTTGAATTTCGTCATTAAAAAATGGTCTCTATTATCTGTGCACGCATCCCACCTCTCAAATCTCTTCCCACGCGGTGCAGAGCAGTGTAATGATGCGGAGCTGCTGACAAAGCCTCAGAGACTGTCGGTAACGATCTTCAAGCACCCTTGCAATTTTTCTGACCAAATTTGAGATTAACACCGCCACATCGTAGGGCAACGTGCTGTACGCTGGTCTTTTTCAGAACGGGTGTTATCACACCGTGTGCTTTTCTGAAATGCTGGCAAGGACGACGCCTGAGCCCTGGCAAGAGTGTTGGTAAATTCAATTATCCCTAATCCTCTTGCAACAGATGCCCCCCTAGAAGAATTTTCAGACAATGCAAAATCCAGTGACTCATTAGAAAACCCCATTCATTAAGGTTGCCTGGTGGCTGAGGGTGTCTGAACCCTGTGACAGCACTCTTGAGAACCTGACCTCGAAGCTAGAATTCACCTGCAAGTAATTATGCTGGGATCACAAGCTGCAGTGCGTTAATGATCTCAGCTTCATTACTGCATTAAAAAAATTGCATCAAATTTGAATATTCACTCAATTAAGGGTTGTGACCCTCACTAGGAAAAGCAGCATCTTCAAAATGTAAAGTTTTCAGTTTATTGTGATGCACAATTTCTGCGGGACATATACATGTTGTGCCCCCTATTGTGCAGAAATAATTCTAGTTCAGTGACTTCAGACATAGTTTTGGGATATTATCTTCCGCCGCCATTATTTAACCCAAGACGATGCACAGTTAGCTGAAGAGTTAGGAATAACGATTTATTTATCCAATAGCTCGATTCCGATAACAACATCTCATCTCATCTCATTATCTGAAACCGCTTAATCCTATATAGGGTCACGGTGAGCCGGAGCCTATCCCGGAAACACAGGGCGTAAGGGCAGGAATACACCCGACGACGGGACGCCAGTCCATCGCCGGGCATTGCGGGACAATTTTAGTCTGCGAGCCAATCAACCTATTGAGGAGCATGCTTTTGGACTGTGGGAGGAAACCGGAGTACCCGGCGAAAACCCACGCGGACACGGGGAGAGCCATGCAAACTCCACACAGAAAGGCACCCGAGCCGAGAGATTCGAACCCGGGACCTTCTTGCTGTGAGGCGTCAGCGCTAACCACTGGGCCACCGCGCCGCCCCGATAACAACATTTGCTGCTTTAATATTTATAGCCGACTGTGAATCAGCGGCCAGCATACAGACGACTGAGTCACTCGGTCTGTGACTGTGTGCCACCTTCTCCTGTCTACATTTGCTACCCGCCTCCACGTTTCACCGTTGACCTCCCCCCGCTTCGTCAGAACAAAGTGGCGCTCGTGCATGGATTTACCCTTGTCTGTCGAGGGAGTCGTGCGGTCCGCGTGGATGACGTGCACAAAATCAAACACCCCTCCGCCCTCCACCCCGTCGGCAACCCTGAGGCACGAGAGACAACAAGCCCGTTAGCTCTCGCACTTTCACAAACAGCCACCGCTGTTCATTCATTTGTTTTCTCTTTATATCGATTAATTTCGACTTGAACACTTGTCACCTGGTACTTGCTGCATGATTTATAAAGAGTGGCGAATGATGAGAGGCTCGTGTCCTTATTCATTAGCGTTGGCTTAGGGATGTGTAATGACTCTTCATGACACATTCCAGATATTTGAACGAAACATCACTGTGAAGGGCTTTGTTAACTTGAAGATTACATTCATTTCGTGGACGTCATTCATGTATTATAATAGCGACTACGCTAATAATTGTCCGTCGGTTGATTATGTTAATGATTCTAAATTATGTCACCATAAACAACAGCATCCTTCTCGCCAGTGTCCACTTTCAACTGGAAATACGCAGCTTGCAAGCAACGCATCAATGCTGAATATGACTGAATAGGGCGGCACGGTGGCCCAGTGGGTAGCGCTGTCGCCTCACAGCAAGAAGTTCCCGGGTTCGAGTTTCGGCTCGGGTGCTTTTCTGTGTGGAGTTTGCAAGTTCTCTCCCCGTGTCCGCGTGGATTTTCGCCGGGCACTCCGGTTTCCTCCCACAGTCCAAAAAACATGCTGCTGCATAGGTTAATTGGCTTGCAGACTAAATTGCCCGAAATTCCCGGTGATGGACTGGCGTCCAATCGTGAGAATATCCCTGCCTTGTGCTCCCTGTCTGTCCGGATAGGCTCCGGCTCACCTCGACCCTGTACAGGACTAAGCGGTTTCTGACAATGAGATGAGATGACTGAATACTCCCTTGGCTGTAACCAGCGGCGCACACCTAAGCTGCAGGTATAGCTATGGGTTTTATGAATCATTAGAGCTGCTGCTTCAATTATGGTTCCCCCATACGCACCCTATCCCTCCCCCCCCCATACTACAGCGACTATAAACCGCACACCTCATACGTCAGTCCCATTGGCATTTCATAAACAACTTCCAAATTCATGGCATGGAGCCATTCAATCTACAGAAGAAAACAAAGCTACAAGCACATACACACAGCCGAATGTGTGAAGTCCCAAGCCAATTGCCTACATTGTCCTCCCTACCACCTTCCCCTCACTAGTGGGCACACAACACGTGCATGTCCACAGGGCACAGGTTCCCGAAGGGCTCTCAAACATGTACGGCAAACAGTTGTGTAGCTCTTGAGTGCGGTGGCCGTGTTGCTGCACCAGGAGCCACGAGCCTAAGGGGCCCACATCCTGAGCTGTGGTCAAGATGGCCACTTTCATTCCTCGTACCACTGGGCCTGTCAACTGAGCTACGCCACTGCATCTCATCTCCTCCTCACTTCCTGTCCTCCTCACCCCAGACTGACTTATCCATCGATGCCACTGCTGCTCTGAAGATAGCTTTAAGTGGGAGCTGCGCACCTTTGGCATAATAATAATAATAATAATTGCACTTCTAGAGTGCTTGTCACCCGAGGGTCACAAAGTGCTGTACAAAGCTGTGGAGAGAACGGCATGTCAGCAATAACAACGACATAAGAACGGAAAATTAGCAATAATAACTTTTTGGGATTTTTTTTTTTTACAAATCGGAACTGTGGAGAACACGGTAGGTCAACAACATCAGGACAGTTCAACTGAAAGTCAAGTAGCAGCAATAAATTATAGGACATAAAGTAAGTGGGAAAAAAAATATATTCTTCAACAAAAAAGGAAGGAATGAATGTTCTGGAGCAGGCGTAGGTCGGCAGAAAGCCATAATCCAAAGTTGAGCTGCATCAACAGTCCTAGCCAGAGGGCTTGAAAGTCTTATGGAACAAGTGAGTCTTGAGACGAGATTTGAAGATACCCAGGGACTCAGCTGATCGAATGTCCCCAAAGGAAGGACATTCCAGAGTCTGGAAGCAGTGCGCGAGAAGGCTCTGTCACTCATCGAATGTATGTGCGATCTGGGCGCATGCAGCAAGCAGCCCGTATTGTTGGATCGAAGTTGTAGTGTTATGAGGAAGGTGCCTGAAGTAGGTAACAGATGCATGTTGGAGCAGCGCCAGTGAGAGCCTTGTAGGGCTTCACAGTTGAGAGTGAGGACGACATGCAAAGATCAGACGCATTGATGGATGGCTTTGCGTGCGCATAGATTTGGTGTCATCGGCATAGCATTAGTAGCTGGGATTGAGGCTGTGAAGGATATGGCCAAGTCATTGTACGTCGATGCTGAATAGGAGTGGGCTGAGAACTGAACCCTGAGGAACTATAGACAAAACAGGATGGATTTCTGAGTTTTGTCCTCAGAGGCTGACGAACTGCTTCCAATCATGGAGAGGTAGGAGCTCAGCCAATGCAGGGCACAGTCAGAATCCCCTATACCCTCCAGTCACTCAAGTAAGATTGGGTGGTTAATGGTATCAAAGGCAGCACTCAGGTCCAGGAGAACAAGAATACTTGGCAAGCCTTTATCAGCAGCGACGAGTAGGTCATCAACTACTTTTACCAAAACAGTTTCAGCATTATTGCTAAATCTGAACCAAGAATGGAAGGGATCAAGGAGGTCATTGCTGAGAACGTGTTTCTGGAGTTGTGCGGCTACGGCAGGTTCAAGGACCTTAAAAAGGAAAGATAGATTTGAGATGGGGCGAAAATTGTCAGGGATGTTGCAATTAAGGTCAGGTTTTTTCAGCAGAGGCGTAAATACGGCACATTTGAATAGTGGAGGAACGATACCAAAGAGATTAGTGACGAACGTAGCAATGGATTTTTAATTTGCCTGTATGATTTTAGATGGAAAGGGATCCAAGGAGCAGTTTGTGGGCCGAGATCTGGTAACTAAAGAAGAGATCTCGGATTTCTTTTATTCGGTCAAGGAAGGTGGAGGAATATTTATTGAGGTATTGGTTGGTGGTTGAGACTGAGTAGAGATAGGGTATAAAAGACCAGAACAAATCGCGACAGCATTTACACATTCGGAGAATACAGCAACGTCTGCAGCATAGCTTCTCTGAGAAGAGGACGATTCCGTGACATTCAGGACAGGTGGTTACTCTACCTGGCGCTCAGCGGTTGAAGGCGTGGGAGGCCGTGTGGCGGGCACCGGCTGCGTCCGGCCACCGCGGCTTCTTCTGCGCGAGCCAGGGGCGACGCCGGCGTCGCAGCGGCCAGGCCCCTCGCCGTAGCGGCGCCAGAGCGAAGCTTCCCGTTGCTGAGCGACGCAGCTCCCGCCGAGCGGCGGACGCCTCGGGCGGGCGCCGTGCCGCCCGGCGGCGACGCGGCCCTGTGGGCGAGGGCCGGGGCGCCGACGCGCCGGCACGGCGGCGTGGAGGGCAGGATGGTGAGCTGGGAACGTGACGTGTTGATGACGTTGGGCGACAGCGGGGAGGCTTCGTCCGACTCGTCCTCGTCGTCCTCCTCGTCCTCCTGGATGGATGGCAGTCTGTTGATGAGGTCTCCATTGCTGTCGGACGAGTGCTGTTGGGTGATAAGAGGAAAAAAGTGATCGTGCGCTTGTTTCGCTTGGAACGGTTGTTAAATTCTAGCTGATTTTATAGTAGGGGATACTTCATAGACAGACTGTTTCTTGCTATAGGAACGTGGAGTTTTCGCCACTATTTCAGTATGGTCGAGAGAGATTCTTTCCAATTCGTATCAAGGTACGAGGATGTCACTTATGGGCTGCACGGTGGCCCAGTGGGTAGCGCTGTCGCCTCACAGCAAGAAGGCCTGAGCTCGAAACTCGGCTCGGGTGCCTTTCTGTGTGGAGTTTGCATGTTTTCGCGGGCACTCCAGTTTCCTCCCACAGTCCCAAAATCATGCTGCTGCATAGGTTAATTGGCTTGCAGACTAAATTGCCCGCAGTGCCCGGTGATGGACTGGCGTCCCATCGTGGGTATATCCCTGCCTAGCGCCCTGTGTCTGCCAGGATAGGCTCCGGCTCACCGCGACCCTGTACAGGACTAAGTGGTTTCTGACAATGAGATGAGATGTCACTTATGACTTCTGTCCACCCACTCCTGCCTGAGTGAAGCTTCTGCAATGATTTGCCTACTACGATACATGCACTTCCATCCACATAATTAACGAGTTCCTCGCATGCTTCATATTTACGCACTTTGCCAAAACAAATAACTGAAATCTTAACATGACAACAGGGCAATTGCTGCACATTTCAGAATACAGAGCCTGCATTGGAGTTAACGCTTCCCATACTGAGGTGAGCACGACTTTTATGCAAATCCGGTGCATGAATGAATGAATTTTAGCTCGACAGGAATGAAAGTGTGAAGAAACACACCGACCCTTTGCTCCGTCCCATTTCCACCCTCCAAGTGCGGCAATCAAAGTCGATGCGAGCCGCCCATTTGAAGCGCTCGCCCGTGAGTGGGCGGGAGAGTGGGGAAGCGTTTGTAAAGACGAAGAACTGTTAAACGAGAGGTTTAGACCCTGGACCCAGAGCGATTAAGGATCAAGGGCCCAGATGCGCCAGTTGAGACACATGGCAGACTGTGCTTGTTAAACCTGCCACAGTCCATTACGACGTAATAGGAGATGGAACGGGACGAGCTGAGGTCACTCGCGTGGGCCATTGCGAGCTCTACACGGTCACACAAACCATTGGACCGTGTAATATCCTCACTACCTGTGGCTTATAGCTGTACAATAGCACCCCCAGGCTACAGCAGGGGCAGTGGGAAGGGGGGGATGCTTGACTGCTAAGGGAAGAAACATTAATTTCTAAACGAAGCCCAAGCCACTCCTGCCACCAAGGTTAATGCCAACCAGGCTATACTCGCCACTCGCCCCAACATTACAGCAAACATTTACACAAATTTATATCTGCTCTCTGCCTCCCTCCCATCCCACTAGCCAATAACCTGGGATTGCTGACAGCCGTTTGTTGTGGTAGAAAGTGTGAGAGGTCATGCCTTGGGTGTTTTTTGTTTGTTTACTAAAGTACACGTGCAAGCGACACAGCCATTCCTTCACTCTCCTTAATTGAAGCACTGAGTTGTGCAACATTAATGTCACGTGTAGGCCCTGCAACACAATGGTTTAAAACGCAAAGCGACAGATTTACAGACGTGTGTCAGACAGATGCTAATGTACCGCTTGGCAGAAAGGAGGCACCAGCAGCCCATTCCATTACGTGCGTCACGAAAAAGTTTTGCCATTAAAAAAAAGAAAATAGAGAATTATAGCGGAGTTAATTAGTTTCATCAATTATAGAAAGCGTCTGAATTGCACCAGTGTGAATTGTAACATTTAATCAAGAAAAAATATTGGCATGTGCAGAGGAGAGCCTTTTGTCAATCGAATGTTAAATGAAATGCTCCCCCGGCCGTATTGGTCAATGAGTTTTGGAGAAAGAATATCCCTAGAACGGGGTTTCAAAGATCAGCTACCACTCATCTTAGCTTTGGCCGGGAATCAAAATCACACCATTAGGTTCATGGCATAGTTTTAATCACAACCTCCCGATATAGAGACCCAAAGCCCGCAGGGCACTCCTAGAGCCGCTCGTCCCAAATTGGTGAGTACCCGATGATGCTGATTGCAATTATTATCGAAACGTCGTTTCTCATTGTAAATGTTGTGGGTTTTCTCGCCAATGCACCGATGTGCTGAGATAGTGAAGAATTGGCCCATTGCGTTCACGAGACAAAACCTTACTGATCGGCTGTGTAGGGTAGAGGTGGGTTTACGATACGTAATTTTTAAGTAACCTAACCCCAAAAAATATATTTGATCATAGCATAGTTGTGTGAACCCCTGCAAATCCATTACACACACACACCTGTCACTTGGCCCTTAGAGAACGATGCTGCTGATATACGGCTGGATTTTCCTTTCTCCAACAAACATCGGCGATCCCTAGGTCTCGTGAACAGAATTCTAATGAAAGTATACGGTGCCTTGTCCCCCATTGCTTTTAATGCTTGCATCGAAAACAAACACAAAGGAGCCGGAGAAAAGAAGGGATCGCATTTTTCATCCACCTTCATTCTTCTTCTTTGAAGTGAGAAGTGCTTGAGACACATTACACTCGATGGGACTTAGCGTCGATCAATTAGCATTCCAACTATTTCCTTTCTCAAGTGGAACAGCACATGAGCTCTTTTGATGAGCTCCTTTAAACAGCAGATGCCCGCTAATGCCACCACTAACGGACGCTATCTACTCTATAAAATGGCACTCGAGCAAGCACTTCCTGTATTAATGGACGAAAAATAATGTTCGGTAATTGTGAAATTCGGAACATCTTTGGTTATGCTTTGGTGCTCTTTTGTAACTGTGTGTGCATCTAAAGAGCGGCAGTGTAGTGCTTTGCACGGCGAGCAACGCGTCTGCCAACCTGCATTCAACTTCGGCTCAGAGCCATCCGTGAAATTTGAAGCAGTGTTGGGGCGTTCTGAAGATGGACTCAGCTTTAAAATACGTGCAGCGTATAAACATCGGTAATGTCGAGACAAAGACAGCCAGGGGTGATGCTGGCGACACCACCCCCGTGCCCATCGTGCTGGACTGCATAGGTGCTCGCTAAGAGCACTTGGCTCAACAGGCTGTATGACTATAGGGGGGATCTTTATCTTTGTGTGTTTGTGCGTACGCTCAGCCTAAAACGTGTCCAGTGTTGGCTGTGGAATGTCGGTTTGCATAGTACATAGATAAAGGCATTTCCTGTTAAATGTTAGCAAATGAGGTTTGTGCCAATGTCTGCTGTAAGAAGAATATGCACTGCTACACACTTTTATTAACTAACCATTTCTTAGCCACGTGAATAAATAATAAGCTAATAAGCTAGACGTTTCTTTTACAAAGTTTAACTGTTAATGGCATTTTCTAATGAAATTCACGAGTCATTACGATGTGTAAATGTTCGCTTGCTTGAAATCGGTACACCGAACAGGTTGTTACATCTCATGAAATCATCACAAAAAGTCCGTTCTGTTCCATGCAGAATTCTATCTACGTACAGAACAGTGTTTTTGTAATGACTAAACACCGTTCCAAGCTTATTCACAGATGTCAGAATTATTAGCATAAATGTATGTTGGCAGCTCCTCAACAATTATTTCACAAACAGTTATTGGTTGCACAAATCACAAGTGTAAAAAAAAAACGACAAGACGAAGTAAAACGACACAAAAGAGAAGGTAAAAAATCCGATGACAAAATAATCTATTTTGAGTCGACTCACAACCATGAATCAGGACCTCTCATCGAACCGCAATGAACGTGGTGCGAGGGGCGCTGTACCGTTGGGCTGTTGCTTATTAACTATTCAAGCAAAAGGATGACAGCGACAACCAGGGCAGGTAGATTCTGCTTGTTCAGTCCTTTTATAAAAGCGATCATGAACCTGCAGCTGGAACAGCGTGCACCTCAGACTCAAATGTCAAGGGACGTTCACGCATGCAGGTGAGACTTCGGAGCCCACAACGCCGCGAGGCTCCTGGAAACGACATCCCGAGGGGACCTTCACGGGCAATGCCACGCATTCAATGCACTTTTTTTTTACCGTGAACAGCGGTCGAAAATGTCCATCTTGCCGAAGCTTCCAAATAGCCAAGGTTAATTCAAAATAATGTAGGCAGAAGGGAGTTTTCGATCTCAGAGCCGCTGTGGTGGCCGTCAAAACATCATTGCAAACATGAGCCTTCCACGCGAATTCCAAGTTCAATTTCGAGAGCCATAACTCACGGATGTTGCCAAAACATGCTGCTGAGATGCCAGGCGAAACAGCCATTCTGAACAGAAAGTGCTTCTCCAGCAGCATTGGGTTTAGTTTCAAGATTCACTTTAAACAGAAAAATAGATTGCATCCTATCACTGCTTGGCCGAGTCCAAAGCCAGCGTGGAAATCTTTCTGAATCATTGCCAGGGTGGGGACAAAAGCATTCCTCCACCTCTTCCAAGCAGCTGACGCCTCGTCATTTCTGACAACTTAAATTTCTCCATGAAAACCTCGCCCGATACCGTCTCCCAGAGATTAATAAGATAAGGCCTCAGCCTTTCTCATATCACGTTTCGATTCAATCTCAGCTCTGCTGCCACCAGCTACGCGCTGGTCCCTAAACGGTGCCAAATTTCACATGACAGACGAGTCGTACTTGTGCTCCCACTCGATCTCTCTCCCTTCCGACGCGCGCTCTCTAATCGCCACCGTTACAATTTTTTTTTCTACCCATCGCGTCTAATTAGGGCCTAGAATCGGTCCCAAACGGTTTCATAAAATATCTGCTCGGCGCATATTCGCAATCGCAGCAGCAGTTAGCAGCAGGGGCACTGCTCCTCAATCAGCACCGCAAGCTGCCGTCTTTTGCCACCGCTATATGTTGCACTTCCGGTGATGGCCCGGCGTCCCATCGCGGGTATATCCATGCCTTGCGCCTTATGTCTGCCGGGATAGGCTCCGGCTCACCGCGACCCTGTACAGGACTAAGCCGTCTCTGACAATGAGATGAGACTTGTTACACTTCCGTACACGCGTTTGTAGCATCGGGAATTCGCGCGAATATTGGATGGCGCGCGTACGTCGCGGAGCAATAAATGCGGGCGCATCTCTGTGTTGAGTGAGGTCGAAATAGATTCTGAAAGGGAGGCAGGGAAATTGAGGAATACCGGATGAGTCAATAGCCCATGCCCTGGGTCTCCCACGGGAAAACGCTTATCATTTTAAAGAGCTAGTTTGGGTTATTTTTGATCTTCACACGCCTGCTCGAAAATTAGCTCGGAATTGCATTCCTGTTCCGTGTCGTTGGAAATGGCTTATTCAGCTGGGGACCCCGCTTGTCATGTTATGTCCAAAACAACACACTCAGCGCAGTGTCGCTGGCGCAACCGATGAAGCAATGATGACACTTTCTGCTCTGAAGGAGCATAACCTAGTGGCAGTGTCACGCAGAAGACTTTTACCCCAGGTCTCGCTTACAAAAGTAGTTTGAGAATTGCTCTAAATAGCTGCTCTTCTGGCTATGCCCAAATATCAGGTGTTCAGAGCAATCCTCATGCATTGAGTTGTGAAAACCTACATCAACACAAACTAGTCTGACACTCAAGAGACTGTCACTTAAATATCAATATTTAGAGGAGAAGCAATGGCACAGTGGTTAGCGCGCTGCACTACGACCCCGAATGAGATTTTAGACCAAGACTAGCATCCATGATAAGAAGCGAGTCTATTGATTTTTGATTCTAGCTCGGATTAACCACAACACTATTTATAAAGGGTCAATTCTGGTTACCTGTTCTCTTACAAACCGGTTTCAACCAGTTCACATCCCCATATTCCCTCAACATGAATAAAACAAAGGTCTTAGCTTAGGCGACAGGGGAGTACTTTATTTACAACATCACTAATGTTCGACGTTCATTGCAGAACATAGAGTAATTCATGGTTGGTTAGCATTGGTCAAAATGATATAGAGACAAGCGAAGATGCACAGAGATGGCTGAATGTAAATACAGATACCGTTGCTATGTGTTGTTTTAATGGGTACATTATTCTTTTCAGTTGGGGTGGTTTTTCATTTCAGTTTTGAATGTTCCCAACCTCTTTATTTTATGTCGAGCCACGTATGGCGCTCTCATGACACTTGTGCGACAGGCGCTCAAGAAATATAAGAGACCTCCGCGTGGGTTTTCGCCGGGTACTCCGGTTTCCTCCCACAGTCCAAAAGCATGCTCCTGGATAGGTTGATTGGCTCGCAGACTAAAATTGTCCCGCAATGCCCGGCGATGGACCGGCGTGCCGTCGTCGGGTGTATTCCTGCCTTACGCCCTGTGTTTCCGGGATAGGCTCCGGCTTCACCGTGACCCTGTATAGGATTAAGCGGTTTCAGATAATGAGACATTTTCATTCCACGGGGATCGACAAAGGGAGAGACGAGAGAGGGAGAGAGAGAGAGCAGCAAACGGGAGCTGCGGAGAAACAAAGCACACGGGGGGGGGGGAGGTCTGAGACACGGTGGCGGTGGTGAAGCAGCGCATGCCGCGCGTGTGCCCGCGTCGCGCCACCTGGGTGCCGGGGCCCTCCCGCATGTTGTACGTGAGCTCGCGTGCGATGTCGCTGTGGAAGCGGCTCGCGTACTCCGGGTAGAGCTGCAGCACCTCGTCCAGCCCGCGCAGGTTGATGCACTGCAGGTCGCAGTACGTGAGCGCCTTCACGTCGGCGTTGCTCTTGATCACGCACGCCGCCGACGGGAGGTCGCAGCCGATGAGGTCGCCCTTGCCTGCGCCCGAGACACGCGCCGTTGGCATCGCGGTGCCAGGCTGGGCCAGCGGTGACATCGGCGCCTCGCGGAAAGACAATTCTACCGGAGGCGGTTCGATTCCCGCCTCGGGCGCCTGTGTGGAGATTTGGGGTTCACTCCCCCTGTTCTGTTTGGGTTTTCTCCCACCTCTCTGGTTTACTTCTACAAATAAAAAAAGCGCTAATTAATTGGCCGATAACGTTATGATATACGGGTTTCCTCGCTACACCTCTGTATCAGCGTCTCGTCGATGACCAGGTGTCGCATTTTATGCGGTGAATGACAAATTGTATTATTAGGGCTTCGTGTGACGTGATTCCAAAGAGAGCGGGCCACGTGTGCCGGAGTCGCGGTCAAACTCTGCCAAGGTTGAGACGTTATTGCCACTCACGCGCCATTGGTCTGTTCACCGTGTTTGCGGCAGAGGTGTCAGCCCATTACGGTGTACCGGTGAGAAAGTGGGAAGACTTAAAGGGTTTCTTATGTTATGGCTGCAATATAAATGCAAGTTGTGGTTGTTCCCCTGCAGGGGGAGATGGGACTATGGGGGAATATACGCCTATACATGTTCTGCCATCTTATCCAGGAGCAACAATGGATGTTCGTGCGCTATCCTCTGCTCACAATATAACCCTGGAGCAGCCTACAGAACTGATGTTTCAGTGGTGGTGGTCCCCTACCGAAACACTGTCCAGGCTCAAACCTATTTGGCTTCTGAGATTTGATGAAATCGGATGCGTTCTGTGCGATTTGGTCAAAATTTGCTTACATTAATGAATGGAAAATTAACATGCTAATAATGGCAACAGAACTTCAACTTTCCAGTGGTATTAGTAGTATATAAATTCAACATTGTCTGCAGTATTAAGATGTTTTTTTTTCTATAAGGCGAATAAATGTGTATTCTCTCTCTTCTTCACAACACCTTGATTTGCGGTGACATGAAAACGCTGTGTGAATCCAAACGAAATCTCATTGCGTCGATTGTGTTCCCTCTTGTGACCGAAGGAATCTAGTGAATCGTTACATACAACAAACTGATTAAAAAATATATATTATTTTGAAATATATAGATATTTCAAAATTCTATATTTATTTTGCACACAATTTAACACGATATTGGATTCGCATAATATAGCAATGTGAGATTTATGATTTAATTAGTGAGTTGAAGGATAGTTACATTAATTACATAAATAATGAACGTCATTTAACCAGACGGGATATTTGCTTGTTGGACATCTACCAGCACAATGATTTAATAAACAAAATAGATGCCTTCGCTCACAAGACATGGCATTGAATCATGTATATTGAATGAACACATAGAAAGGCTATTTCACCACATAAAATAAATATATGAATAATATTCATCCATCTATTACGCTTCCAGAGGAATGTTTTCCGGCAATATTTGTTGACGAAACCAAACTTTGGGGCAGTTTAAACCACCCAGGTCTCCTCCCGAGCATGGCTAAGCCAGTTAAATGACTGCTCGAAGTTTTGTTGACAAAGGGATTTAATGCATAGTTCCTGCTCATTCATTTAAATTCAGGTCCCTTTTATATTAAACATAAGCTTCAGCCTTTTCCTACGTATTTCTTTTATCAGCATTCAAAGAAAGTTATTCCTGAATAGGTTATCGCTGTCATTAATTTCTCTGATTTTATGATTGCACGGCAGTGACCTTTTAAAAAGCAGAATATAATATTTCTCCAATACAGCTTGCACTTGTAAAGTGGGGGCATGAATGCCTGCTCTTGTCGAAGCTTTTAATTGTGAGAAAGTGAGGAGCAGAGGCTAGTGCTCCCGTAAATAATACAAATAACGCTTGATTAACTGCACAGCCCAGGACAATAACAATCAGACCATACCATTCTCATTTGTCTTGCTGTCATCGAGCAGATGCGAGCGGATCAGAGACACGCGTGAACTGCGATTGTGTTCGCAAATGTATCCCGGACGTGCGTCTGAGGAGCGATCCTCTGGCAGTGTTTTTCAGACGCAATTGTGAAATGCAGGCGAGTGGAGAACACTCCGCTGCGCTATGAACCCAGTGACACGCGTGCTGTGCCCGGCCACGGCTGTCACCACTGGTGAGCGATGCCTGAATAGATTCTTCGTTATCTCCCCGCCACCCAATATCACAAACAGCAAAGACAATGATGCCCCGTATAGCCTTAACGGATTGTAGGGTCAAGTGCCGTTAGCAAGCACCTATGAAGGTCGACACGCACACGAGGAGATGGGTGACCAGCACCACGCTCGGCCGCCTTTGTCTTCCTAGTCGCAATGTTTACACATTGCACTAGGCACTCATTTGAGGCTGAGTCGACCTGGGGAGGCCCAGGACCAATTCAGAAAATCGTCACTGGTGTTCGCCGTGAGCGGGATTCGAACATGGGTCGCTGGGTTTGTAGCCTCGCGCGCTAACCGCTGTGCCACCGCTCGTCACAATATCACACACGTATACACTGACCAGCATCGTGAAGTATGGTCAAACATTTGACGACACCCACGTGGTGTGCAGAGGACCGTAACCCAGCAGGGGTATGACAAACGGCTTTACATAATTATGTGTAACGCTTTCATCAAGAGAATAATCTTTCATGCGATTTTTTTTTATTAATTATCAATACCCGATTAACCCTGTACAGGGGCGCGGGAGGAAGCAGGCTCTCTAGTCAGACACAGAGCACAAGGCAGGTTTGTGTGCTGGATGGGTTGCCAATCCATCGCAAAGGCACTGGGAGCAATGTAATCAGCAGGCCAGTAAAACCTGGACAGCATATCTATGGTGGGACGAAACCAGAGTACCAAGGAAAAATCCCACGCAGACACGGGGAGAACATGTAAACTAAAAGACTAAGACTGTCATGGACTAAAAAATACAACGTTATTGTTGTTGATTTGCTATTCATGTGTTGTTGTTGACATGCCGTTCTCTCCACAGCTCTGTGCAGCGCTTTGTGACCCTCGGGTGAAAAGCGCTCTAGAAGTGCAATAATTATAATAAACGCCACAAAAAAAGGCACCTGAGGTGGGTATCTAACGTGTGAGCTTATTGCTCTGAAACCGCAGCACGACCTGGTATGTCAACCGTGCGGCCTTCTTTAGTCTTTGCTATGAAATATCTCACCTCAACTCATTGTCAGAAACCGCTTAGTCCTGTACAGGGTCGCGGTGAGCCGGAGCCTATACCGGCAGACACAGGGCGCAAGGCAGGGACATACCCACGATGGGACGCCAGTCGACCAACGGGCACTGCGGGTAATTTAGTCTGCAAGCCAATTAACCTATGCAGCAGCATGTTTTTTAGACTGTGGGAGGAAACCGGAGTACCCGGCGAAAACCCACACGGACACGGGGAGAGAACATTCAAACTCCACACAGAAAGGCACCCGAGCCAGATTCGAACCCGGGACCTGCAATGAAATATTAAGTAAATTATTTAGTGATGCTCCTTTGGCAGTGGTGCATAACACTTAACACATTTGTCAATAGCACTGCTTTACATTTTATAAAAATCAGTTCAGCACACTTATTTTTAAATGTGCTGTGTTGTTAAATCTAAGAGTTTCACTTCAATATAACGTCTTATTTTGAAACATCATCTTCCTGTTTTGTTGGTAGGGTTTACTTGTATTTTTTCTAAATGTGATTTTTTTTTGGCTATGTGTGTTATGATGATTGCTTCGAACAGCTGTTCTCTCGGGGCAGCCGCGTCGTTCGCTTCCCCTCCTCTCCTCGCGACGCTTCGCCTCTAACGCACACTGCACCTGAGGATGCCTCTAACGTGTGAGGCGAAACGTCGCGAGGTGGAGAGAGGAAGCGATCGACGCGGCTGTCCCAAGAGAGCAGGTTTTCACGAGCCGTGAAAACCTACATCATTACATATGTCTCATCTCATCTCATTATCTGAAACCTCATCTCATCTCATTATCTGAAACCGCTTAATCCTATATAGGGTCACGGTGAGCCGGAGCCTATCCCGGAAACACAGGGCGTCATTACATATGTGTGTTATATTATTTTCAGGATCTATAATTTCCATACTTGACAAAAACACACGTTGGTCTGAGTTGGCACTCACCGGCCTCTGTATGAAATATTCATCTGATAAAGTAATTTCAAAGTAAAAAATCTATTCTCAAGCCCATTACAGCTAATGCTCACTTGCGAGGCTGTACTATAAGACGTTTATGTGCTTATTTACTTTCACCGGATTCATTCCTGGGAAAACTAGACGGTGCTTATACAGTAGAGGCGGCGGGGTGACGCAGTCAGTAGCGCTGCTGCCTCACAGCAAGAAGGGCCTCAGTTTGGGTCCCGGCTCGGGTGCCTTTCTGTGTGGAGTTTGCGTGTTCTCTCCGCATGTCTGCGTGGGGTTTTGCCGGGTACTCCGGTTTCCCCCCACCGTCGAGATACGCTGCCGTCTAGGTTAATTCGCCTGCTGAGTAAATTGCCCCCCCAAAAGTGAACCTTACGATGTACTGGCGTCACATCATGGGCATAGCCCCGCCTTGCGCCCTCTGTCTGCTGGGATAGGCTCCGCCCCTCTGCGACCCTGTACAGGAGTAAGCGCGTCTCGATACTGAAAGACTTACGCAGTAGACTCACATTCACACTAACAAAGCAAGTTAGCCGTTTGTTTCAATGCCTAGATTTTGAATTTGATGACTTCTGAAAAATTCCCATTAACGCTGGGCACTCATCCACAGTATGGGTTTCCTGCAGACAGAGTCAGATTTTAATTCATCTGGACGTGTGAGAATACGCATGCGCGCGCACACACACACACACACACAAGTCAATGCTATCTAGAAATAAAACCACCCAAGCCGGTCAATACCTCGCCAAGACAGCCCAGATGTGGAAATGATTTGCAGTGAGCCACGAGGGTAAGAAGGCGCCGGCACTTCACAACTTCGCACGTTCCGTTCCGGTGACTCTAGTATTGGTCTCCGTCTAACGCCATCGTCTCTGCTACGGATGTCCGGCGTGCAGCCACTGCCATCGCTTTTCACGACGACCTGGGTTTTTTTTTTTACAACCGTGCCAGATGTGCCGGGAGACTTCCAGAATCGGCGACAATCTCCCGGAATTGGCATCAATCTCCCGGCGACTATTGAATGCAATTCTCGAGATTTTAATATATTTTAAGAACGAACACATTTTTAATTAAGAAATATTGGGAGGGGGAGGGGGGAATCTTCGATAGCATAATGACTTTGGACAGAGTTGAAAGTCCTACCCGAACATGTCACATGTCCAATGCTAATAGTGTAATACCTAGTGTCGTGGTCTGATTAAGTATGGTGATCTAACACATATATATATTCCCTCTACTTTAATGTCTCTTCCAAGGTATCCGGTGAGTGTAATAATAATAATAGCATTTCTAGATCGCTCTTCACGCGAGGGTCACAAAGCGCTGCACGGAGCTGCTGAGAGAATGGCGCGTCAACACCAGCGACATAAGAACGGCAAATCAGTAACGTTTTTTTTTTTACAAATTCGAGCTGTGGAGAGAACGGCATGCCAACAACAACATCAGGACAGTTCAACTGAAAGTCAAAGAGCAGCGATAAATTATAGGAAATAAAAAAAGCATGCGGGCGGCGCGGTGGCCCAGTGGTTAGCGCTGACGTCTCACAGCAAGAAGGTCCCGGGTTCGAATCTCTCGGCTCGGGTGCCTTTCTGTGTGGAGTTTG
>JAZEWT010000020.1:4569458-4580239 GCA_036362905.1 Mordacia mordax | reverse complement strand
AACCCTGTACACGATTAAGCAGGTACTGAAAACGAATGAATGACTAAGAAATTTCTGCCATCGGCTTAGGGCGGCTGCACACGGGAGTTGAGCACCGCCTCAATGCTCATTTGAGAAGGAAAATTCCCCGGGTACTTAAAAATTGTGGTCGTCACCTCGTTGGTGTCGATGCCGTTATTTACGGACCACGTCGTCTGGAAGTACTCGAGCATGCGCTGCTTGAGCTGCTGGGGCAGCCGGTGGATGCGGATGAACTCCTTGAGGTCCCTGGTGCGCGTGAGGTAGAGCGAGCGGCGCGCGTACATGCGCTGGATGATGGCGGTCACGTTGCCAAACACCACGGCGTGCATCAGGGCTGTGGGGGTCACGGAGGTCAAGCGCAACAGTCAAATGACCGTCTGGTCAGAGGGGAGCAATAACAGCAGTGATGAAGCTTGGTAAACGATTCAATAGAGTGAGAATGATTTTCCTACCGTGAGGATTGACGTCAGAAACACTTTAATTAAGATTTTAATTGCTTAATATCAAAAGTCAAGTGCTCCAGCGCGAAAACGGTTTGGCCGATCGTTCTCAAATTTCGTCTCAGCTGATTTTTCGAGAGTAAATTCGCCTCGCACGTTAAAGGCAGGCGCACTAGGATGCCTTTAACGTGTGAGGCGAAACGTCGCGATGGAGGGAGAGGGAGCGATCGACGCGGCTGTCCCGAGACAGCAGATTTTCTAAGCAATCATCATGCGTCGAACCGTGAAATCCTACATCATTACAGTAAAATTTGTTTTAAAAAATTTGGGTTCGAACCGACTTCGGAAAAGACCAGTTGCCATACAAGCTTCACAACACGGTTGCTTCGACTTGGGCATGCAGTCATTGGCGCAGCAACAACAGCCACGAGCTCTTTGAACACAATCCTTGTGCACCGTCATTTTGATGGACAAATAACCAGCGTAATATCGCGTCATGATCATCGTCACCATCGCCACCTTCAGCCATGTTGAATCAGCCACCTCTCACCACCCTGCGATGTTCACTAAAGCACCTGCACACCCATGGACGTGCTCTCGCACAATGTCCTGTTCCTTGCCTGCTCTTGTTATGATTTCTAAACCACCGTCGATCACCCCCCAGGGTCTCGCGACGCAATCTGCCCGAAGACCGATTGCATTTAAATGTACAGCGCTTTGTGACCCTCGGGTGAAAAGCGCTCTGTAAATGCGATTAAGACCTGCAACGATGAACAGAGCCTCCCATCCCAAGAAAGTACATTAATCGGCACAACGTTATGTTTGCTGCTTATCAAGCTGTTGCGAGTGCGCAGCCACATTTACATCTGTATGGATGTCGCCTTCAATCCGTGCATGAGAGCGTGTTTGCCAAATAAATAAATAAATGAGTGTGTGAAAGTGTGCCTGTGCGTACATGGAGAGCGGTGTTGGGGTTAGAACACAGCATCACCAATTCAGACATTGATCGGTCTTTTTTGAAGAGTTGCATAAGCGCATCCCTTTGGTTATGCTAAAACATATTTTTCCCCATGCCACAATAGCACTTTTACTCTTCTTTGCAGAGAATTAATTTATTGTACTGTGTAATCTTGACTACTACTGCTTCACGATTATGATTTGGGTTCCATATTATACAAGTTGGTGAATTGGTGTTGTGAGTTTATTTAATTTGCTCGTTGGTTTTCTGCGCTGGAGCGATGGTTATTTCGGACGTTGTGTCGCAGGAATCCCGCATCTACAGCTTGTCCGCTCACTGAGGATGTTCTGCTGCAGCCAAAATCAGTGGCAAGTGATATCTGATCGAGTGAGAGTTCCCCTCGGGGATGTGGGTCTTTCGAGGTACCATATCCTACAGGACGTTCGTGACAATGGTCTTCCACAAATATCTACTCTGTGAACTTCTAAGAATGTCAATTGTTGTTGTTCATCCATCTCGAGAGACTCTTGACATAAGTCAATCTCTGTCCTCCACGATCTCCATTGTGTATTTTGTGGTTTAACAATTTGCTTCGGAGAAGCAATGAAATCGGACCTAAAAGTCGAGGTTGACTTGATCCCAAATGAGTATCTAGAGCAGAGAAAACATCAGCACTGGAGAAAAGGGCAATGAGGTGTTGTGCGGCCCCCATACCATCCCTTCATGCCCTCATGCAGGCCTTAATAAGCGATGGATTAATACTTCACGTGATGGGGGGGTGATTTAATACATATGCACCTATTGTTTCAACTGGCGGTGTGGAAGCTTGAACTGGACATCTCTGGAAGCGTGATAGCCATTACACCGTAGCATCTTTCCTGATGACGACGATGATGAACCTGTGATTCCAGCGTGGGTTGCGTGGGGGGAAGGGGACGAGAGGCGGATGCCCACTCACCTCCAATGAGCATGGCACAGATGGAGAAGATCTTCTCACCGTCCGTGTTAGCCGACACGTTGCCGAAACCCACGCTGGTGATGCTGCTAAGCGTGAAGTAGAGCGATGTGATGTAGGCGCTGCGGATGGGAGGCATGCCCTGCGTTACGTTGGGGTGGTAAGGAGCTTCCAGTCGTCTCTGCAGCTCCTGCAGCCATCCTGTAGACAACACACACCGCACGGGCACAAGCATTGAAAGGTATGGCCCTTTTTAATGGAGGGTAGTGAATGTTTTCGAAATTGTATGGACAATTCCTTCGTGTGTACAGTGGTGCACCCACGAATAAACGTGTTGAGATGTTTGGCTTTCCATCTGAGCACTAGCTCATTGTGCAAACAGTTTTGAATGTGGGAGAAATCTGGCATGCCTGGTGAAAGCCCACACGCAAGGGAGGAATGAAAATCAAACAGCTGCGTAAAAATGCGTTCGTAAAACGCCTTGCTGTGTCGTGATCTCCTGAATACAGAGGGGATAAGCATCAGGATTGGCAATTTCACATACATGTGATTTGCCATCCCTTGCCCCTAAAGCACAGGATTACAGGTGTGTGCCATCATATCCCACAAATTGCAATGGTTTGATGTCTGCTGGGTCCTGGACTGTACAGTGGTTAAAGACATACAAATACATGGAGCGCTACCAGTACAAGAGCGCAGCTTTGTACAGCTCATCAAAAACAAGCGAGGGCTCGGCACAAGAGTCAATGGGGATCCGTGTCAGCCATGAAGGCTGGTGCTGGGCTCTCAACTCTCTGGGGTCTCATGAAGGGAGGGTGGGGATGCGAGGAAGCAGCTGTAGGCAGGTGGTTGTCAAGGGAGCGCTGAGGCCACACTCTGCCGTGGTATTTCTCCGGACCGATGCAGGATTGCTTTTGCCAATTTCCTAGTTTCCCCAAGATCATCCTCTCTTGGAGGTAGCTGCCCAAGGATATCTGCGAGTCTTTTTTCGCGAATGCAAAAAATAAATTGTTGTCAACTGCGTACCAACACACCACATTCACATGTAGTTCTCTCCTCTGCTGTTATTTTGATATTTTCTTCTGTAGGTCCCGTTTTTTTAAAGCTCAAGAGGTGATAGTTTTAACCATTTTCGTTGTAAAATAAGTATTTTTTACAGAAAACGTTATCAATTTTCAGCACAGCCAAACATATCTCCCCTTTAGCATGGTCCTGCAGGGAATATAAATGCCTGCGTTATTTTTAAATTTGCTGATTTTTTTTCTTTCACAAAGAACAGCCCTTGCTTGGCAAGTGTCCCACTGTAAGTGGCGAAATTTGACAGGCATGATTAAAGCAGCTTTACTGAACCAAACGTCAAGACTGTGTCAGGGCTTTCCGCGCCGAGAGAGCTCAATATTGAGATCCCACCTTGCGAGGAGGCGTGAGTCACGGATTAATAACGAAATCCTGCAAAGGCAGGCACCAAACGCAACAGGTGAATACCCGTGCGGATGAAATGTGCGGCTTGACACACCTGCCACCTGCAGAAAACGCAACTGGTCACAGGTGAGCCAATTCTAGGATGCACATGGCAATATTAATACAATTGTTAAGCGATTTATTTGATTTTGCAGTCAGTGACACTGCGTTTTAATTTATTTATTTTGCTTTTGCAAGAAAATTCTGCAATGGGAAATTAGGGGGCTTTTTTCAATGAATGAAATTGGTTATTGTTTGTGAGGAGAAATCTGGCACAACCAGCGAAATGCGTCTATCGATAGAATTGGTAATCGAGGAACCCAGAGAAAATCAATGGATGAGGATTAGAGAAGGCTTACCGAATAAAATGCAATTCTACATCTTGTATACGTACATGTGTGTCCTATATGATGGTTTAACAACCATCAGGCACGTGCACAATTGAATGACTTCCCTTTGCTTTCATACATACGGAGATTGTCATGCTTGGAAATACATCACCATGGTGGGTGAAGCCGAAGGAGATTGTGAAATGTGCTTAATTAACAAGACATTACAACACATACTACAAATCCATGTACCAGCAATTTAAAGGGAGCTTATCTAACACGCATTTGGCTCTTTAAACGTGCCCACGGGTACTTTATACCAGGCATCATTCTGCAACTGATATTCCCAACATCCGACAGGGTACATTTGAGTCAATTAAGAAAATTTGTGTTTTTACCAACTCACAGTGACTGGCATGGTGAGGTATGGCCATATAAGAGCGGCAGTCCGCACGGCTTGTGAAGGGCCTCATCCAAAAGTTGATTGACAAAGGTGCTCTACACTGTATGCAACACATCGTATAAGCTTGTAAACTCGATGTAAATCAACCAATATTTTATGCCAGTGGATAGAGAATTCAGGTTTCAAATATACTCTACAGTCGTAGGGCTTCAAATAAAATTGGACACTCGGTTGCACAAAATGTAATGACGGCAACAATTACAGAAACGACATTCGTCGTTATAACCTCAGTGTGTAGCAACACCTGCACGGGAGAGGGGGGGGTTGTTGTTTGCTTAATCGAGCACTGAACAAAGAAACATAAAATGTTAGCATCAAATTGTAAAAGTAAATATTGTACAGCAAACGAAAACAAGAGAAACCCTTATCAGTGAGCTGGGGCACGTCACCTGTCTAACACGCAGAACGTCCACGGAAGCAAAGGGCCCCCGAGCACAATATCACATTAGCAGTAATTAAATTGGCTCAGTGGCAGCTGAGAGCGGCAGGTTGCAGCCTGGAAGCAATACCCAACGAATGGTCGCGCAGTTTTTTTTCCTCTCTCAAAAATTAACGACGGTCGCCCATTTTTATGATTGTGTGGAAGAGCTCTGGAGCATTGTGTGTGCTGTCACCAACGCTATCAATCGTCTTAGTATTCTTATTCCATTTTATGAATGGGGGAACGGTTGCCTTTTGTTTAGTTGTTGTCTTTTCTTCAGCCGCCAACCTTTTGTTTCTGGTCGTTTTTAAAAGACGCTTGTTTCATAACTTCTGCCTTCCGGCGTTCAACATCCTTCATGAGCTTCTAAGGACAAAATCCAATTTACATTTAAATGATAAAAACCATTGTGTTCTCAACCAAACGATTGTATTCTCAAAAATTGCCCGAGGCTTTCCGAAACAACAACCAGTTCTATTTAACTATTCCTCACAGAGCCGGCATAGTAGTAATCGGAACGTATAACTGGTCGCTTGAAATAATAATTATTGCACTTCTATAGCGCCTTTCACCCGGGGATCACAAAGCGCTACACAGAGCTGTGGAGAAAACGGCACGTCAGCAACAACAACAACAACGATGTATCAACGGCAAATCAACATTAACATTGTTTGAATCGTATACAGGTTATGCAAACAATGTTTTTCAAACATTCATACTTTATTTATAAATCATTCAAAAAATGTATAAAAATATATTGCTGGTATTTCACTTGTTATGTCATGCACACATACGTGGGTAACGTTGTGATACCACAAGGTCATTTATTTTACCCAGGAAAGCCAATAAATAGGGCATCATCTTTCACTCTCCTGCAATTATTGCTTGCTCTGGCTAATGTTATGTAACAATATTGGCCAAGGATCACCCATCTGTAATGCAGCTTTCCACATTACATTAATTACACGAGACTTCAGCAAGCTCAGAGAGTCATTACATACTGTAGTCCCACATTATTTTATGTAATAATAATTAATTTCCTAAGGGGGCAGTTCTGCAGTGATCAGTGCACTGAGCCACGGTCCCCGCGAGCCGAGTTAGATTTTGGGGCAATAGCAACATCATTGGCAAGCGATATCTGAACGGCTCAGAGTCACGCCCTTACAACTCTGAACCAACCCACACAGACCGGCAGAGTGAAGTATGGTCAACTGTCATGCCTGACCGACAAGCCATGGATAAATCGTATGCGGAGGCCTTCATTCACTAGTTGATTAACAAGTCCTTTGGCTTCGACCGTTGATGCTGCTCACTGTTGTTGTACTTGGACGAATGCTCGCTGTTGACCTGCGCCTATTCAGGGACATTTATTCCTTCCTGTATTTGTTGAATAATAATTGTATCTGTTATTTTATGTCCTGCGTTGATTTCTAGCCATTATTTTACTTTAATTGATCTACTCTGATGTTATTATTGTTATTGACATGCTGTTTTCTCCATGGCTCTGGGCAATGCTCTGTGACCCTCGGGTGAAAAACGCTCTAGAAGTGCAAACATTATTGTTATCATTAAATGTTGGCAGTTAAATTATTACTTTCAATTATCAATGGAAGTTTGCCAACAGAAAACTTGAAATGAAAAAGTCTCCTTCTGCAGTTGATATATTCAGTCTCAACCACATTACATACAATTATGGCTTTCTTTAAAATCGAATTTTACGTAAATTATTCAACTGCATCAATAGTGTTCCAATATGTAAGATTGTACTGCATTTTTTATTTCAAAACAATTCACCGTTCCTCCAAACTGGATTCTCGGCAATCACCTACTTGTGCGTGCGTCACGTGTTCGAGATGGGGCCGCATTTGTATGCTTTGTTACCAGGGTATGCGTCGCACTTTAAAGCGACTCTAGCAAAGAGAATATGAATAGCGCAACAGCATTTGCATAATAATAATAATTAATAACTGCACTTCTATAGCGCTTTTCACCCGAGGGTCACAAAGCGCTACACAGAGCTGTGGAGATGTACTGGCATTACATCCTGGGTATGACAGTTATGTGCCAAAACGGTCAGTTAAAGTTCGATAACACTCGATCAACTGACGCCTCGCGACTTGTTGCGCACAAATGAGTTGCAGAACATTGAACATGGGGCGGCACGGTGGTCCAGTGAGTTGCGCTGTCGCCTCACAGCAAGAAGATCCCGGGTTCGAATCTCGGCTCGGGTGCCTTTCTGTATGGAGTTTGCATGCTCTCTCCCCGTGTCTGCGTGGGTTTTCGCCGGGCACTCCGGTTTCCTCCCACAGTCCAAAAAACACGCTGCTGCATAGGTTAATTGGCTTGCAGACTAAATTACCCGCAGTGCCCGGTGATGGACTGAGGTCCCATCGTGGTACACCCCTGCCTTGCGCCCCGTATCTGCCGGGATAGGCTCCGGCTCACCGCGACCCTGTACAGAACCAAGCGGTTTCTGACAATGAGATGAGATGAGCAACTGATCACGAGCGAAACTCCCGTCCCGTCCTCAACACTCGAGTCACTGAGATGCGACAACCAGAGCTTGGGAGCACAACGCGACAGTGTGTGTGAAGCGACGTACAATTTGACAAATAACGACAGGCACCGTTTGAGGGGCGACGTAGAAATATACATATTTTTTAAATCCGTCATATAAATGCGCAGGCATTGTTGATTTATTTACATTTCGAGAATCGAGATGACGAGGTGTCTGTGAGCCGTGCCGTCCCACATCATTACTCCACGCGGGCCACAGCTACATTTAGACTTGGCTCTCTCATCACCCGAATGGAGTGCTCCGTTTAATTATTTGGGAACACTACAATGGGGTGCCGCCGTCTTCTCCTGTGACGGAGTGTCTTGAGCAACGGAACTCCCGCAGGGGAAGGGGAGAGAAGACATCACGTCATCGTGGTATCCACGATGATGATCATCGTGGCATCCACGATGCTGTAGCATGGTGCAAAGAAGTCCCGTCGTGATGATGGTGTGACTGCAGTAGGTGGGGATTGTGTTGCGGGGAGCGGTGAGCGCGCTGTGTTACGACGCCTGTGACCTGAGTTCGATTCCCAATCATGACCAACACCAGTGATGAATATCTAAACCTTTACTGGATCTTTGCGAGGTCAACTCAGCTTCAAGTGAGTATCTGATGCGATGCGTCTACATCACCACAAGGAACACAAAAGCGGCCGGGTATGTTACTCGTCACCCAACTCCTAGTGTGTCGTGCTGGTAATCATAGGTACTTGCTAACGGCACTTGCCCAAACAGTCTGTTAAGGCTATGCGGAGTATATTTATCTTTGATGTTGATAGTGGTGGTCAGTGGTGACAGTAGGGCCTTAATAAAACGCTTCACATTTCGGACTACACCCCTTCCCCATCATCCCTTTGACGAATACCTGAACCCACTTCTAGTGGTGGTCATAGCCGTGTCAATGGTGGCGGTGATGGTGGTAATGGTGGCAGTGGTGGGAATTTTCAAACCAACAACGATGACAATTCGGGCAGCCTCTGCACATCACTATTATATTGTAAAAAAAAAAATCAATATTAGTGTCAGTGCGCATCGAGACGAAACCTGCATTATCATCAATATCACGAAAGCACAGATCTCATGGGGCCTTGTTTGTTTTCTCTCGAGTGACTTACACTTGTCCACCACACGAGTATACAGTGACGTGTGTGTGTTGTCTGTTTAGTCTCACTGTGCACCGTTGCCGTGCGTATTGTGCCCTGGGCTTAAACACCGTGTGCTAGTTCTCAAGCGCGTTGTGCTCTCCGACGATGGTGCAAGTGTCTGCTTTCCACCAACGCCAGTGTACAGTAAGCTGCTGCTGCTTGCTGCTTGCTGCTGCTGCTTGCTGCTGCTTGCTGCTTGCTGCTGCTGCTGCGCGTTGCACAAGCATTCGTGTCGGAGATGAATGGGCCCTTCGTGTGGCAGATAATTATTTCACTGTGACCCACGTCTATCGAAGCCCATAGAGACGTGCTATTCAAATGGCAAAACAAACTGTTAAGACAGTTCAAGCACAGTGAACGTGCCATCCCGCAATAAAAACTTCTGCACATCTGATCCATTTAAAAAAACACTGCATATGCGATCAATATTACAATAATATGCAAATGTGTCTCCTCCATTGCTGCTCTTATGGTGTCGAACGTCCATCGGCGTTAAGGCCATCTTTATGACTGTCCTCTCTCCACTGAAATCTAAATGCCTGCCACTTATTTACTGCAAATCATTTAGCTTTTCAAATTCCCTTCACTCATCTTTATATATATATATAGACACATTCGTCCACCAAGACGCGATGGCTCCCTTATCGACAGCGAATGTCAGTCATGAAGTGCAGGAACGATGTCTTCAACGTAGGAGGAGAAACGTTGTGAGCGGGACAGGAGGAACGCTCGACACGGCAATGCCAAAATAACGGCTCTTGAGAGCGATTCTCGTTTAACAAGCCGTGAAAAGCCTACATCGTTACAGGTTGTTACATCTTATCGTGACGCTACACACAGCCATGTGTTCCACACTCTCACAGAAGATACAGGTCGTACTCAAGTCACCCAAAGACCGACTGACATTACAAACAGAAGGCTTGTATTGCATACTTTGCAGCAACTGTGAAGACATTTACAGCAAACCGGAAGAACAATAGCCACAAGAAAGAAAGAGCACGAGGCAGCAGTGTGGCTGCTACATACAGATAAATCAGCAACGGCAGCACACAGTGTAGACAAACAACACAGAATCGATTTTGACAAGATGCTAGTACTCGTGACCATTCGCCACAATGGCCCAAGATTCATCTGTGAAGCAATAGAGATTCACAAGGCAGAAAAGACTATAAGGCTCAGCCAAACTTGGAGGCCAGTTTTTTAAATCAGCAGTTTTCAGCTATAAAACGGGCATCAGGAGGGAATCTACGGGCATCAGGAGGGAATTATCAAGTGTTTGGAGAGCTGGGCAGGCTTTCGTGATACACAAACCGGTAGGCGAGTCAGAGGCAGAATTGGATTAAGTTAATGTGATTCTAATGTGCGAGCAACACAATGGAGCCCTGTCAAATAGACCCCCGCCTTTCTTCCATGTTCCTGGAAGAGCAATCGCTGTGGAAGGGACTTAACATATACATAGTACATAAAGTCATACACGTGGCACACACACAGTGCCTGAGGATGCCTCGAACGTGGGAGGCGAAACGTCACGAAGGAGAGAGGTGGAACAATCGACGCAGCTATCCCGAAAGAGCAGCTTTTCCAAGCAATCATCAGTAAATAATAATGAAAATAGAAGGGCAGAAATGTATGCAACTGATCAGTGCAAAACGCGAACAAAACATAATGACTAGCCTGAATGTATAAATAAATACATGTGGCAATCGTGCTTTAATATTGTGCCCTGTGAGATGGAGTTTCACACTCATATCAAAGTCCGGGGTAATTTGCAATTCGGCGTGAATTGTCATGCAGTGATTTCAAGCTTCACGGCTCCTGACTGCACCGCGGAACATAATGGCTCCTCTGAACAGGGCCAGGACATGGGGGCAGTGCTATCGGAATAAATGCCAGCTGCGTAATATGCGATTCGCAAAAAGGGGAGCCTCGCAGCATTGGATGAATGAGCGTGAAATTTTCGAGAGCGACCGCGTGGTGTTCATTGGTCCCCAGGGTTCAGAATCTTTGCTGAAAAGAAAATGTGTATTGC
>JAZEWT010000020.1:4544666-4555295 GCA_036362905.1 Mordacia mordax | reverse complement strand
GTGGCAGGGGGGGGGCTGAGGCATGGCACGATGGAGCTGGGGGGAGGCGTGGGAGGTCGGGAGTGCGGGAGGTCAGGTGGAGACGCGAACATGGAGGAGAGCAGCGCGAGCCGCGGGAGGGCTGACCGATGATGAAGAGGATCTCGCTGGTCACGTCGCTGACCGTGGTGCTGCGCAACGACGTGGACTGGTCCTCGGAGCGCAAGAAGCACACGTTGTAGGGCACCGTGACGGCCACGTAGAAGGTGGCGAGCAGGATGAGCCAGTCCCAGCCGGCCTTGAACGTGCCGTAGTGCAGCAGGATGAAGCGCGAGCGCTGAGCCGCCGCCACCTTGTACTCGGGCAGCGCCGCCTTCTCCGGCCCGAAGACGTTCTGCACGTGGACACACCCGTGGACACACCCGTGGACACACGCGTGGGCACACGGACACGGCATGATTGACACGTGGACCGTGGCTGTCAACGTTGCCGTTATTACAAGAGGCTACATCTTCACAGAGACCCAGAAAATATGACCGCACACAGCTGGCTGCATCTGGTGTACCTCTTGCCACGGCTGTGGATTCCAGTCACATCGCCAAACTCAGCCAACCACTCCATTTCTAAATATTCAGTGAGAAATAAAACGCTGGTTGCTATTACTGCATTGTCCTTATTGCCGGTCTGTCATCAAAGCGTATTTGTGTATTGTAAGTGTTCTCTTCTTGGCAAATGTTCGTTTATGGTAATACCGGTTCTCTCTCTCTCACCTGGTTGTGTTTGTTGTGTTTCCGTTCAGGATACGCGTTATATTCTGCGATACGATTATGTCATACAATGATTATTGATGATCTTGGTGGAGTTGTAGCGGCAAGTCAACACAACGCTCAGCCGTCAATATCTCACCAACGCAAAAGTTGAATTGGTTGTATGCTGCACAAACAAAGTTATTGTCTACAAGTTGTTAAGAAAATACAATTAAATAAACGTTTTTGGCGTTTCACTGCGCACTCATTGACAATGCTGGTTCGCAGTACAATTTTCTAACTGGTCACGAGAAATCGTAATATTGTGGGTTTGCTTTCCAACACACCGCTGTAGCTCACATAGTAAAGACTTGACGCATGCTATCGACAAGACAAAACCTTTCTAATTAGCTGTCGAGGTTGGATACCGTTTAACAACACTTACTATTTACGTGACCCAACCATAAATAACTTTAGTATGGTTAACATTGGCCATGAAACCATTCTCGTTCAACTGACGACAATTTCAATAGCCGCTCTGCGATATGACTTGCGAGGAGCAGAAGATTACAACAGGTGAGCAACAAATTCCACCGTTGCACCTCCTTGTGAACTCATAACCCAAGCCACCCCACGCCAGTCGGTACCCTCACGTTTTTGAGCTTTAGTTTGTTGTTGTCCTGCCGCTGCAGGTGCCCCGACAGGTGGTAGAGCACAGCCCGGCTCCGTCGTCGGCTCACGTTGAAACCGGAGCCCGTCTGCCCCTTTTGCCGCGGTCTCTCCTCTGCGCGGGGAGGCACGGCCCGGTCAGCGAGAGCGCCTGTCACAAGCCACCCACGCTGACATCTCCAACAAAGCCTGGCTTAATTAGTGAAAACGTACGATGAATAATGTATATTCTTACAGCGCTTTGTCAAGCGGGGGACTCCGTTCGTGGCAGAACAGTTAGCAGCACGCCAGACTTGTGGTTACGGAGGTCGCCAGTTCGATTCGATCTCCCGGTGTGGCAGTTGAAACAACGGTGAAATTTTCTTAAATCCACCCTCGCCCGCCCGCCCTTCTGTCCACCCATCATCATAGCAGAGCGGTGTCCATTCAGTCGATCAACAAGTTACATGTGGTGGCGCAAAGCCTGGGTAATCTCACATTTTCCAATACGTCTGGCCGTGGGAGATTAGGCCAAACACGCTTTATAGGAGCTCTCCAGTGCTCTCTCTCCAGTGGAGGCCTCTTTCACTGGCAGTTGCGTTAGTGGGCAATTACAGGACTGCGCCTTCAACTTCACAGAGCTTCCCCACATCGTGTCAGTGATGGGCGTTGTTTCAGAATACTTAACCATGCTGGCACAGTATTGTATGGAAACAAAGCATTTACGTTATTGTTCATAGGGGGGGGGGAGGGGGTGACATATATGTGCAGTGGTTCGACACAACACCTAAGCCACTATAGCCTCTGCCCTGTGACAGAACCAATCAACCTTTGAGATGTTGTTTTCAGGAGTCCACATTTTACAACGAGGGAATAAACACATTTTCTGATTATGATTGAGTACAGATGCAATGTCATTATTACCGCTAGCGCATCATCAGATGGTACCATCCGCCACTCATTGTCACCATTGTCTATGGAGCCAACCGGCAATTCTCCAGGGTAATGTAACTTGGGAGGGTGGCTCGAGAAACAAACAAAAGCACAGCCAATGTAACGCACACATAGGTTAGGGTAAGGCAATGAGGCATTGAGATAGAGCTGTCTGTCGTCACTGCTTCTAAAGAGACATTGTTGTTCTTCCTGACAACGCTTCAGTGTCCCTGACGAGTAAGGAGCCAGTCCACGTTGCACCGCGGACGTAGAAAATATTTCCCATCTCAATGTCAGAAACCGCTTAGTCCTGTAGAGGGTCGCGGTGAGCCGGAGCCTATCCCGGCAGATACAGAGACACCAGTCCATCACCGGGCACTGCGGGCAATTTAGTCTGCAAGCCAATGAACCTATGCAGCATGTTTTTTGGACTGTGGGGAAAAGCCGGAGTGCCCGGAGAAAACCCACGCGGACACGGGGAGAACACGCAAACTTCACACAGAAAGGCACTCGAGCCGAGATTCGAACTCGGGACCTTCTTGCTGTGAGGCGACAGCGCTACCCACTGGGCCACCGTGCCGCCCCTTAGAAAATATCTTATTTATAATTTATCAAACACAGTTAATCCGAAATCCGGATTAATCCAACCATGAACAATTGCGAGTAAGCAGTGTGTTTTTATTGCACACAAAGGCTAATATCCCTTGCATAGCCGGAACAGGATTGGTGGTCAGTAGCATACCTGGCCACGTGTCTTCCCAGTGGCGATATTTACACACATCACCAGGTACTCATTTGAGGTTGAGTCGATCTAGGGGAGGCTCAGGACCGGGTCACATTATCGTAACCGATGTTGGGCCGTGAGCAGGAAATTCAGCTCGGGTCGCCGGGTTTCCAAGCGCAGCGCCAATCACTGCACCACAGCTTCCCCCCACATACACACACGCGCGCACACACGCACAACCCCCGTGCACACGGCCTTGCTCCAGTAACTGAAAGCAGATGTGACAGCTGTGCGGTCTGCTGCAGCGTGCATCGCACCAGCCTCCTTGACGCCGTCCTGCATCGGTCCCCTCTTTGTGTCCGAGATGTCCTTGAAGGAGGCGAGGAAGAGAACCACCTCCCGCTTCTCATTGCGGATGGGCACGATGTCCAGCAGGCACCAGAACGGGGAACCTGCGCAGCGGTCATCGCCATTAGCATCGTCGTTGTCGTTGTGAGCCTCAGCATGGTCATCGGCATCATAATTGCCATCAGCAGCAGCTGCCGCATCATCATTAGCATGTTTGTCATTGTTGTCATCATCAGCAACAGCAGCAGATCAATCGGCATTAACATCGTTGCCGATGTAGGTTTTAACGGCTCGATGTGTGAGCATTGCTCTTTAAGAGCTGTTCTTTTGAGATAGCTGTGCTAAGCATTCCTTCCCTCTCTATGAATGTTTAGCATTAACAGTAACACGATTATCATCGTCATCAGAGGAACGTTTTGTCATGATCTCTATTTCTAAAGCGCTTAATGGTGTCACGCTTTGTTGGATATACAATTTTGTAATTTCATTTACGTAATCGCAATAAGCTCTCAGAGTGAGTGCTCTGCATGAGATTGTACGTGAAAGGTGCGCTGCCATTGAGCGACGTGAATTAAATTGGAACTAATAATGATTAAAAATAGCGTACCTTAAATTATTCGCTCTATTAAGTCAGTAATAAAAGTGTGACATAAATCATAGTAAGCACCAGTGTGATTTTAAGTATGTGATGAGATGAAAGAGAGAGAACGGAGGGTTACTATAAAACCAGAGACGAAGGCTCTGGATTATTAATGGTCTCAGTCAATGAACTGTCATCAAGAGTGAACTAGTGGCTGACGGCTAGACACTGTTTAACTACAACTGTAAGAGAGATGGGCTGGCGAATGTTGATGCACGGATAGATGATGGATGAGCTGATAAAGGGGACAGGTGGACAACGCGGATATTCACAACCCTTTAACGCGTTGCGGATTCTGTTTTGACATGATGGGTGGCAGTGAGCCCAAGAGGGTGACCACAGCGGAGACGGAGCGATGAGATCAGCTCGTGATCTGGGGGAGTTACATCGATCGTTGCATCGATAGAGCATGAGCAGTTGGTTGCGACTTGTGGAAGCTTTTGTCCAGAAATGTATAGTTCGTGGCTTATAATGATGGGATACCCAAAAAGAGCTAACCATTTCGTTTGTTACGAAATTATGGTTTGTTATTTAATTGATTAATATATAAATACAGCCATTGAGTTGTACAATTTTACACTTACTAAAAACGCATTTGTCAATAGTGCTAACTATTACAAACCCCTCCCCCCCATCTATTTAGGTTTCATCATCATCATAAACCATGCTCGATTTACTGCTGGAGAAAGGATTCTTAAACTGCCAGCACCTCCACTCGTGTCGCTCTGGAACAATCCACAGAGCTTTGGTTGCTCCACAGCCGTATATCCGAATACCGTATAATCGTCAAGAAAAAAATCCATAATTTAGAGCAGATATAAAATATATACATATACATGCAGCACAAATGCCAGCATTCGTAACCATTCAATGCACGATAATCGATACCAATCTGAGATTGATTAAGTTAATTGTCTTGCATTAGTGAAAATCATTCAATACGCATTTAAACTTTGCAGCAATTACTGGGGACGGTGGGGCAACGGACGACATTTGTAATTTTTGTATTCAGGGGACAGCTAAAGGGATGGACATAGTATCCGTCGTTAAGCTGCCGAGCGTGAAGGGAGACAGCCACAGAGAGAACGGTGCTTTTTGTCTGAACAGAGGAGGCAGGAGTGTGGGGGGGGATAGAAAAATGGGATCAGAAAGGTGAACGGAACGAGGCCACGAAGGATTGCGAAGGCAACGAGAGGGGTTTCGTTCCCACTGCCCGAGGTGAACGATACGCTCGCGGGTCGTTACAATTATCTGTACCCGTGGCCTCGCGATGCGTTTCATCTGAAATCCGTCGGTTTGTTTTTTTACACCGCACAGCGGGTTAGCCAGCCACTGGGGAACACGCGTGTGTGTGCAGTGCACGGTGCCGTGGCTGGTGCCCAAGGCACGTGGACCTTCCCATCTGTACAGATCGCACAATTCGCATCGCAACTCAGATGCAAGCTTTCAAAGGCCGATACACGAGGCCAGGCCGAGGCAATCGTACATTTAAACAGCGATAATGGCGCAACGCTTAGAGCACTGCGGCCTCACCTCAGTGGTTACGAAGTCAAATGTCATTGAACCTCTTGGTGAGAAAAGTCAACAACGGTTGCGCTAATGGACGACTTGTCCCTGTCATGTGAATGTGGAATTTGCACCAGTGACTTAGGACCATAAGCAGGTGAATGCCGTTCCACAATCAATTGAGTGGAAAAATAATTATAATTTTTTGCAGAATGCTTTGGTGGATAAGACAAAGATCCTCCGTATGGCCTTAGTTGATTGTGAGATCAAGTACTGTTAGTCAACGCCTATAGAAGATGGCACAGCACACGAGGGGGTGGGTGGACCGCATCATGCCCGGCCGCCTTTGTTTCCCTGACACATCTCACCACGTACTCATTTGAGGCTGTGTGGACCTATTTAAGACACGGAACCGGTTCGGAAAACCGTCACTGCTGTTGGCTGTGAAGCGGGAATCGAACTTGGATCGATGGGATCGTGACGTAGTGCGCCAACCGCTGGACTACCGGTCCGCACTTTAGTGGGCAACCAAACATAAACCACACATTCACCACACATTAACCACACATTAACCACACGTTAACACACACAACACAGTCACTGGTGTCACCGTGATTGGCCGTTGCAGTGACCGGAGCGATGGCGTACGCTAGAGTAGGAAACGTTACGCTACCAAGTCAATCTATAAATCCCCCCCGTAGCCGATTTAAGTCTCTTGCAGGGTTGGACAAATATCACCACCGTAATTTAGAGGACGAGTGTCTGGCTGCCTCTCCTCTACTGTCCTGCAGTGCCTTGGGACCTCTGGGTGAAAGGCACTGCTCTACAATTGCAATAAATTATATTTCTGTTGCTAAGTAAACGAGTAGGCCTCGTGTTGGTGGTGGGCCGTAGAAAATGAAAGCATGTGCTCTGGTGGCTGCGTTTTCTTTCCTGTGGAATAAACCACATACATGCAACATTAAACGCACTCGATGGCTACTGAATACGATCCGCTGTTCCTCTCCACGTTTTTAGAAGAGTTACAAAACAGTCCCGCGCAAGCAGCCAAGGCAAACAAAAACATCACAACACATCGGTTCGACTGTGCAGCTGATAAAGTGCACTTAATTCGAGTATAACAAGCTTTTTTTTGTAATTATATACTTTAATGGCAGCAAACTTTACAACAGAGAACATTATACAACTTTTAAAAGCAACATGAAACGTATGCGATGGATATCAGTTTCTGGTAAAATCCACAGCGGTGTAAGCCAGTAATTGCTACTAAATCCCTATCATTGCTACTATAATACTTTTAGTCGTGAAGGATGGCATGTCCATTGATGTGAAATGACCCGCGTACACGATGAAGAGGACTTGTAATTATTTATTAACAAACTTACATTTCAATAACATAACAGTGTATGGTCTGAGTCTACCAACAGGGGTGAGAGACACATTCTGACCCGCGTGGATCTCCGCTCTCAACTTTCACTCAACAACCCCTCTCCAGCCCCCACGCTTCCCTTAAATATATTTCTGCTCCCCCCCCCCCCTTCAACCAACACCTCGTTGACACGGCGTTTCCCACTAAAGACCAGGTGATTACACTAACAATAATAATCTCATCTCATTGTCAAAAACCGTTTAGTCTTGTACAGGGTCGCGGTGAGCCGGAGCCTATCCCGGCAGACACAGGGCATAAGGTAGGGATGTACCCACGATCGGACGCCGGTCCATCACCACCAATAATAATAATATTTGTAATTCTAGAGCGCTTTTCACCCGAGGTACACAACGCGCTGCACAGAGTTGTGGAGAGAGCGGCATGTTAACAACACCAACATCACCCTCGCCTCCTCGAAAAAAGGAGCTGTCCCCAGTTCAAGAGCGAGAACACGAACCGATCAAAAAAACAAATACAGTCCGAGCGACGACCAAAATCAACACAATAAACCCGCACAACGACGAAACAAAAATAATAATGAAGAACAAGCAATAGAACAAAACTTGCACAGGACAACAGTTCACTCGCGGCACCACAATCACGCACAGGGCAAGCAGGCGTGCGCACGACAGTGACTGATATACGGCCGTCTCCTAATGATCCCCGGCTGTCAAAACAGAAGCGTAGGCGGACGTCTCTGTGCTCCAGGTGTCGGCACCCCGTGACCTTCACGGCGTGAAGGCAGCGGATCTCAGTGTGTGTTCTATGCGGGGTGAAGGAACAAAAAGTTCAGGGTTTAGGGGATTTCGGAATCGTGACCGCGCCTCAGTGCCCCGCATGGCGTGTGTGGTCATGCGCTGTTGGATGTAGTGTTTTTTCAAGCGTGACGAATGGACGAACCAACGACGACAACCGCAGGCCACAACACACGCATTTTGAAGCAATCGAAACTCCACAGTCATTGGTCCTTTCCAGGGTTTATGTAATTTAGGGGAAGTTCCGATAGGAACCTGTGAGCAGAACAACCAGACCAAGTCGCTCACTTTCTCGGAGACCTGTGTTTCACCCTTGCCTCTCAGTTCTCTCTCCCAGCCCTTCCTCCCGTCGCTCCATGTCTCTTCCCCCCCCCCCGCACTCTCTCTCTCTCTCTTCATCCTTCTTCTGGCTTCGGGTCGACCACGGCTTTTTCTTTGTTCAGGGCATTGTTTTTATTTATATCCCATCGGAGTCACCTATGAAATGACCCGTCTATCAACAGGGGTGAAAGACATGTTCCAACACGCGTAGCTCTCTGCTCTCAACTTTCAGTCAACAACACTTCTCCCGTCTCCGCGCTCCCTTTATCTCCCTCTCTCTCTCTGCCCTCTTCAACCGACACTTCATTGTCACGGCGATTCCATCCAGAATCTCCCTGCATCAATCCTAGCTTTGCATTTCAAACTCTCATACTTCTACAATAAGGGTGTTATGATCCTGTGATGTCACCCTGTTTCTTCAGTTTATCCTCTAGGGTTATCGAACAGATTATTATTACATGCGTATAAAACACATATAAGAATATCTTATGTATCCTTGGGCAGTTGGGCCGAGTGCTGCTCATGACCATGTACAACGGATGCCTTGATGATGACTTTATTAAACAAACCATCATGTTCATCATCAGTTACGGGTAATCCACTTCTGCATGAAGGCCTCTCAAGCCTTTAGGTGCTTGGTAATGTCAGCAAGCACCTGCATACACACGGATTATATTGCTCCATCTCCTCGTTGGGTGTCCTCTCGGACGCGTTCCATTCCTTCGCTGCAATTCCTATATTATTCTTGACCACCGCCCGCCATACTTTCTCGTGGCGTATTCTCTCCACATCAGCCACTTTTTTTAAATTAACAGCTTCGAAGATGTGGCAGGGTATCTATGCACTGTAATGTCTACGACTCATAGCAATTAAATCCTGTCCAAGACGGTTCCTACTCCTATCTCGGGCCCCTTTCTGTGTGGAGTTTGTGCTCTCCCCCTGTTTTGCGTGGCATTTCCTCCGGGTTTTCCGATTTCCTGCCTTGACTAAAAATCACTCAACAATGAATTGGCCGGCAGCATAATATATCGGATGCGGTGTTTGGCAAATGTTGGAGCCGGATAGCCATATCGCTAACGTCGCTCCGTCCAGCCTCCCTGCGATTTATTCGCTGCGCATTCGAGTCGCTCTCTCTTTGAATGAAAACCTTCGAGATTGAACGGATATGTTCCACTGTGATAAATTGTAATTATTCACGTGTTATTAATCTGTGCACGTTCTCGACTCCTTGCGTTCCCCGCTCTGTTTCTCAGCGTAATCCCAAGTATGCCTCTCTCCCTCATTTATGTGCGTGGAGAAATGCACTCGTTGAATTATAGAGCAGCGGGGCTATTCATTTTAACCACGCTATTTTTCCGAGTGAGTGAAGTTCTTCAAAGACGTAAACGTTAGGGGAAGTCACTCACTGCACAGAGATTTAAAAAACACTTTTTTTTAAAGGCACCGTTCGGTTTCTTACGGAGACTGAGTGCAGATGTTTTTTTTTTCGCAAAGAAGTCGGATCGGCGGCGCAATAATAATAATTGCACTTCTAGAGCGCTTTTCACCCGAAGGTCACAAAGCGCTGCACAGAGCTCTGGAGAGAACGGAATGTCCGTCTGACAGTCATCAGATGACGAGGAGAACCCCCCTGGGGGAATACGAACCACGTGACTCAAAGCAGACATCGCAGCAGCCACTGCTGCCTGTACGAACCACGTGACGCACAAAGCAGACACCGCAGCAGCCACTGCTGCCTGTACGAACCACGTGACGCACAAAGCAGACACCACAGCAGCCACTGCTGCCTGTACGAACCACGTGAAGCACAAAGCAGACACCGCAGCAGCCACTGCTGCCTGTACGAACCACGTGACGCACAAAGCAGACACCACAGCAGCCACTGCTGCCTGTAGGATCCAAAACCGAAACCTCAACGCAGCAACGAGCGCAGGATGGACGACTGCGGTACGCGCACGACAGCAACGCAAGGGTAAAGGCGCAGCCCTGCAATTACCTTCTCGTGCCACTTCTGGTGGAAGGGTCTTAACTGGAGCTCTAGAGGATATTGGTGCTGGTTTTCTAAGCTGGCCAGACATCTTTGAACAGGTGGTAATATCTGTACCGCCTTGCCCGCTGGTCTTCCCGGTGGAGTAATTGTGGTGCTCCTATTTGTACTGCTTGGTGGGCAGAGATTGTGGATTTAATCAACTCGCAGCATTGCGTCAACTGCCGCGCGAGCCGATCTAATCGATCCGGTGACCTCTGGGATCGCAACTCCAATTGCGCGAACCATTACACCGAGCGTGGCAGGACACAATTGCACGCGGCGACACAGACATAATCTGTGTCCACAGTGCGGGTAAAGTGTCGCTGACGTGAGCGCCAGTGCCAGGCAGACGCCCCCATAAACTGCGCTCACGGTGATCACCGCACGCTCTAGACGAGCGTGCGTCCATCTCGCTGCACCCGATCATCCGAAGGAGCGGTCTGAGTTGCGGTCAAATTGCAGGCACTGTTTTCCCATCGATTGTTGTAATAGCGCGCAGATAAGGAACTCAATCTTTTGTGTTCAATCCGCAATTCGGCACTATCCTGGATGCCTAAAGATGTTGCTGCGC
>JAZEWT010000020.1:4508709-4535926 GCA_036362905.1 Mordacia mordax | reverse complement strand
CCCCCCCCCCCCCCACAGAAGATATACACGCAATTCCCATCTGTCGCGAAATTGCGACGGTGACAGCACAAACCGCTCGAGCAATCCCTCCGGCCCACAGCACGCTACGGTGTCAACCACGCATCATCAGCAGCAGCAGCATTACGTCTTAATAGCCGTGCGCTTTTGCTGCGCACGAAGAAACCGCCCGCGTTCACCCCGGCAATAAAGCATTTGCGTTCGAGCGATGACAGGGCGCGAGGGGTGACCGCCACACTAGCGGCAGGTGCTTGACCGAGACAGCGTCGACGTCCTTTGGTCACCGGGGGATGGAGGCGAGACGCAGATATCCGCCGGGCGACAACGGCCGCAGGTTGACCGCAGGTCGACCGCTCCACGGAGGAGTCTCTGCGTTTGAACCGGAATCACCTTCTCTCGCTTTATTGTGGAAGTGGTGTAGCGATAGCACTGGTCCGATGAGCCCCCCCCCCCACAGCTGGGAGTTCCGCCCAACAGTTCTAAATTCTTATTGTCGAGTCAACAGATATCAAACGTTCGGCAAACAACCATAAAGCAGACGAATGTTTAGCGTTTAACGTTTGTTTGTTTGTTTGTTTAAAGTTTGGTTAACGTTTATTGTTATGTCCCCCTTGTGTTTTTTTATGTCACCTCTATCAAAAACGTTACAATACAGCGTTATATAGTGGCAGTCGATCCACAGGCTGCTTAGAACAGCCACATTGTTCGGTTTTTATTAGAATAATCATCATCGATCCTTCAGCCGTGGGGTTCTGAGTACACCAGCAGCTGTTTCCACATCCGCTGATCTTTTGCGCTCTGCACAACATCTGCCTTTGATCTCCCTGTCAAGGACACTGCGTTCTTTACGCAGCACCACATTGGTTGACCTGGCATCCTCGTCCTCTCATGTTCATTGTATGGACCCCGGAATGAGGAACGTCTGAACCAAGCACATGACCAGGATTTAAACTTGCAAAACATTCTGTTTACAGTCAGACTGAGGCCCCGCACCTACAGTACAGGCTCTTAATAAATGATCACAGCTAATTGCAGCGTTTCACCAAATTAATAGGAGCGGTGTCATCTTGCAAGACAGAAGAGTGTATTATAATTACTGCTTCGTCAAAAGGCCAGGTGTCTGCATAGGAGACAGGCAATACTTTGAATTACTAACTTCAAGTGAGGTAATGTGGAAATACAATGTACGCAGTCCGTCTTTACAAAAAGGTCTTCTCTGCCAAATAACACTGAGTTGGTTTGCTGGTGTGTCGCAACCAGCTTTGTGACACTGGGGAGAGAGGCGCTCCAGAAGTGCAATTATTATTAGTGCATGGCAGAGACATCCTGCAGTTAAATTAACACGTGCTGAAGTGGGATCATTAGTTTGTTTACCAGCAATGACGAGAAGGTCAAATAATCCTCGTTCCAGTGACAATCCCTCCCCTGGGGGATGATGTGAGTCCGATTTCACGGTCGCTACACAACCTGCGAGCAGCTTCGTGCAACAAATCCGACCCGGTGACCGCCCCGGAACACAACCAGATGCATGTAATGGTAAAGCAATGGTAAAATAATGGTAAAATAATGGTAAAATAATGATAAAATAACCACGCGTACCTAATGGTAAAAGTGCAGCCGTGCGAGTTCTTCGCCATAACTGTCAGGACTTACACTGGAGGGCGCTCTGTACAACCACTTTAAAAAGGTATTGGGCCGAACATTCCACGTTGAATTATTGCATCAGCAGAGGTAGCAGTACCCACACTTTATCCCACCGTTTGGGACCTACGAGCCCCTGCGCTCTAGTGTCACCACGTGACCTGTTTGGTGGACAGAGTTTGTGGGAATCGGGAGGAGGAAGATTTGAGAAACTCATAGCACCGTATCAATTGCTGCCCCCGGAGATTAAAGTAAGCCTGTACCCTTTGCAAGTCCAGCGAGTTAACCAACTCCACCACGACAAATTCACCTCCGATTCAACAAGAGGCGACCCTGCTCTCAGTTACTCCTCGCTACATGGAGCGTGTCATTATTTAGTTCTCGAGGGCTCGTGCCCACCATTAGTTCCCATCACAGCCATCGGCGGACGGTGTCGCGGAACTGTAAATCACCCTCCCACACCGCGGCTGCACCCAAAACAACAAGGGGTTTCTCCTCCGCCAATGTACACTGCTTGGCGCTAACTGCCGAGACGATCGTTGAGGAGGGCAGGTGCGTGAGGGCTGCGGGCGCCTGCTTTACCATGTCCGCAAATAACTTCATCTCTCGACGGATAACCGTCCAGCGCCCCCTCCACCGCGCCACCGGCTGAATGCATGTCCACCCAACGCACGACCTGATGACCATCCGTCCTGGCCCCATCCATTAGCAGCTCCGTCAATGCATCCACCTTATCCGGTACCATTCCCTTGGCCCTCTGAAATGCCACACTGGACCCTAACATCCCTGCAAGTTCCTGCCCTAGCCAGTGGTGAAAGTAAACTGGTACGGTCCTGGTAATAAAGTGGCTGACGCATTCGGTGCAGTTCTACTGTAAAGGGGGCTTGCAATACAACCGTACCGATAGAAAAACGAAATTACTTTCACCCCTGGTCGCAAATGAAACCTCCTTGTCTTCGTAAAAGTCCTCAAAAGTGTTATCTCTTGTGAGAAACACCCCTCTCTCCATGGTCTCTATGATCAGTTACCATCTGGCTTCTGCAAAGGCCGTTCTACAAAACTGTATTTGGTGAACATCTTCATTTTCGCTTCAAAAGTCAACTCAATTTTTCCGGTGCAGCATTTGCAGTGATGCACAAACGCAGATCATAATATATCAATACACTGATACGAAAGAATAACTTTGGAAAGCAATTATATCAAGTGCATTAAATATACAAAAGAGGTAACGTTTTGGGCAATGCACATTCTTTACAGCAAAGAGAGACAATTGCTATAATTATATATTTGCGGTAAACAAAACCCACAGTGGTATTGTCGCATGTGTTGAGTTTCTCTCTATTGTCCTTTCAAACCACAGAGCTCGCTCTCAATGAGCTCCTCTGGACATTTCCCTGCTGTCAAGGCAGGCGACTGTTTCCTGCCTGAGAGTCTCCGCAACCGTGTAGACATCGCTCTTGACCCCCTTCCCCGACCTCTCGTGACTGAGTGAGCTTTGCGTGTGACTGTGACGTGTTCACTCCGCCACAAGCACTGTCACAGGACGTCTGAAGATGCTTTCAACGTGGGAGTTGAAAAGTCGTGACGGAGAGACGATGAGCGTTCGACACGGCTCTGCCGACGGAATAGCTCTGGTGAGCAATCGTGACGCCTCGAGCCGTGGAAACCTACATCCATCTGTTGTCATTCAACTCAGCAACAACAACAACCGCCATTCGCCACTAAGTGGCGGTGACGTCACCACGGCACCTGTGCCAGGCCATGTGCACATTTAAGCCACATGCAGTGTCGAAGGCTCGCTGACAGGAGGTCACGGGACAGACCCAGGCGATATGGGTTGCCTGACTGAGATGACTGGCCGATGCACCACCTATGCACCCTACTGTGCCAAACCCAGCGCCACCGTGCACTCTTACAGTAGGCCCTGTCTCTGTGTCATATTAGAGTGGTTTTAACTCACTCCTGCGAAACGTTTACTCAAATGGAAGCAGTCCTTTCTCTGCATTAAATAAATACAGACACCCTTCACAAATTTCACTAAATTGAATTGAAAGCTCTCAGATTCAGTGACCGTGATCAAGGCAAAACTACACACACTGCACTGAGGATCACTTACAAATTCAAATTGTTAGGTAAATAATACGAGAAAACAATACTCTTTACCCCCAGGTCGATATCCAGTCCCAAATAGATTGAAATATAGATCATGTTGACAGCCTAGACACTACAACAAAGAAGAGCATGCGGTGATATCCCACAGAGATAATCATTGAGAGGGAACATAACAGACTGCTGTGATCTTCCCAAAACACACTCCCACACACGACATAGATCCACTTTTAGCCGTGCAAAGGCTTCGGAACAGGGCTGTTAGTGAACACCTACACAGGCAGCTTTGGCGCACAAGGGAACAGTGTGACCGAATACGGCCACCTTTACATCCCCATTGCTGACGAGGGTTTTTTTTTTGTGTTACACTGCACCAGGCACTCATTGTTTTGGCTGAAATAACCCAAGGGAAGGTTAGAAAGGATTCAAGGGTTTTAGATACAACTAGCCATTGGCGTTAGCCGTGGCTAGGATTTGAACCCTGATGAACGTTATGGTAGCAGCACGAGCCACTGTACCACTGCTCCTCATTGCAAATGTACAGTGATCGCAGTACAGTCTCTGCCATAGATTGCTGGGCCGAGTGCTCTCGGTGAGTAGCAATTAAGGACAGCATGTCACTTTAGGTGGTGGTGTAACGTGCACCGCGTTTGTATCTCCAACAATGATGTTTTACAGCAAACCAGGTGCTCGATTAAGGCTGAATTGACTTGCAGGGAGAATCGAGAAGCAGTTTCTATTTTCTCCACATTCATAGTGCAGTGCACGAATCAGTCTCACGTCGAAAAATATGCCTCCCCCATAACACAGGCACAAAGACAAAGATCCCACCGTATAACAGCTGACAGACTCTTGGGGCAAGTCCTGTTAGAGAATACCCCAACAACAATCGCCATTCACCACTAAGTGGCGGTGACCTCACCACGGAGCCTGTGCAGGGCCATATGCACTTTGAAGCTATGTGAAGTGTCGAAAGCTCGCCGACATGAGGTGAAGGGACAGACCCAGGCGCTAAGGGTTACCTGACTGAGATGACTGGCAGATGCACCAACTGTGCTCCTTACTCTGCCAACTTGCTGTGTTTTATCTGCCCTGCACTCTGATCATTGTTGTGAGCGTCACTCCTCTGCCCTCCGTTGTTGTCAACTGCCTCGTAGCGTCTTTCACGATCCTCTGCCACAGAAGTCGATCTTGACACCGCTGGCATCAGTCTTCAGCAAGTCCACTGAGCTCCAAGTCCTCATGTGATACATCGGTCCTCTCTTCTCCAGTCTGTGCCACGCCTGCTTAACCTCCTCTATCCGGCCAAACAGGAGCTGCTTGGGCATGCAGTGGCTGAGCATGACTACATGGACAAGCCACCATCGTCTTACCAGCCATAGGAACTCATCTATGGGTCTCTGTCCAGATATTTCGAGAATTTGTAAGCTCCTCACACAATACAATCTGGTCAAATCTAGGATGGATTGTAGGCAGGCCAGCCGGAAAGTTTCAAATCAGCGCAGATATTCTGCCAGGTGGGGTCCACGTTTCGCCAAGCATAAAGAAAAGAGGACATGATTTAAGATGCGAACACCCGAAGCTTCGTGTGGAGTGACAGGCCATGAAGCTTCCACACAGCGTTATGCAGCCAATGAAAATATAACGCTGCCCAACTGATTTGGGCCGAGACTTCTGCTTCCAAAGCGGAGCCAGCCATAAGCACACTGCCTAGGTATGGAAACTTATCCACTCTCTCCACACCTGCCCCATCACTTATGGAGAGCTAAGGGGAGGAGTGTTTGATGGCTCAAATTATCCAAGCAGGTGCATGGTTTTGGTGAGGCTGACGGTAAGACCTTACCTCTTTGTGACATGCTCCAGGTTCAGAGGTTCAACAGCAGAAACGCAAACTCCTCAGAGTGAGCAGCTATCACCAAATTGTTGCATTAATGATACGATTGGTGAGTAAACAGCCATTCCTTGACCGCATCCGGTCATCGATGAGGCTCTCATTGTACCTGTACCAGATGGAAATTCCACTGGTAGATCCATAGAAAGCCCCTCGAACTACGTGGTTAAAAGATATGTGAAATAATGTGGGCGCCAGAGGGCATCCCTGTCTCACCCTAAGGTAACCAGGGAACAGCTCTGACTCCCGACCACGTAGCTTTACCCGGGCTTGCCCACCCTTATGAAGGTCGTTAATAATTGTGAGCATTTAGTCATGGACCCTTAAAGCACGGAGAACAACCCACAGCCCTGGCCTATTGATGGTATCGTAGGCCTTAACCAAGTCAATTGGAATTCCCTACACCTCTGTTGTAGCCGAACGGATAATATGGCATACGTGTAGGACCACCCCAGCCTGAAACCACAGTAGGGTTCTGCAAGTCTCTCCTCAGTATTCCTGGCAGGGCGATGTTGAATAATCCTTACCAGGACTTTGCCCAACACCACACATATACTCACACATGCGGCCATGCGAGTTGCACTATTTATCCAAACATTAAGATAAGTAAACGTCTAAGAACTGGTTGGACACGGCTTAATATTACAATTAATGCATAGTGTAGTCATTGGTAGAATAAGCCCACATTTTTCAGAGCTGCAATGCCTACCAGTGTCAATGGGTGAACATGGAAACCCGAAATATGCCGAGCCAGAGGACTTCAATTCAATCCCCGTGCAGCAGGCTGCATCTCAAACACGCTGCAGTGCCTGCACTTCTGCGCTGCAAGGAAGCGGCTCACTCAGCCCGTGGCTGCAAGACACTGCTAACACAACTGCACTCATAAATTTGTCTCATATGTTAATGGCGTGCTGATGGCACAGAGTTGTGAGCCTGCTAAGCTGTGCGATCCTATTCTCAGCCGGATGCCAACTGCTTGAGAGAACAGGCTCGTGTTCTCTGATTATGTATCATCTGCCATTTAATGCCACAGTGAACTTTCATCACACGGAATGCAATCCAATGAGCAATTTGCATTATTATATTTTTAATTGAAAATTCGTGACATTTCATCATATTCATAAAGAATCATCTGCCTGCTTGCATATAACGGACCGCAGAAGCACCTCGTCATTCGAGTGTTGCTGCCCTGCGTCCCCGTCGATCCACAAGATGAGGAGCAGGACGCAAAACGATGCAAAAGAAGGAGCGAAGATTGTTTTCCCAATTGCTCATTTTCCCGGACACAGAGAATAACGCAGAATAGCCCTCACCAGATGGCACGGGCGACACAGTTGTGGAGGCTCGGTGAGTCGCTGGGACCAATAGCCCCAGTGCATGATTGCGTGCCAGGTAATATCGCGTGACGGGATGTGCAACGCGGCGTATTTTTAGCTTCCAGTTCGCGGCATGCCTCAGCCCACAGCATCGCAGACTCGTTTGCGCGATTGGTTTGTTCACTGACCTCATTATCTCCAGACCACGCCAGGGCTAAGGAAATTGAGAAATCGGCTCAATCTATTGTGGTTCCGGTTAATGGGAATTACGGCGAAACTTAATGTTATTTTGAAGCCGCCAGAACAAGGAGCAACCGTGCCTGGAGGCACAGTTTGAATGGGGCACCAGTCCATGGGAAAGATCGTTGGGTAAGGAAACAAATAAGGCATTTTACTCTCCACCTTACCCCCTCTTCGCAGCCCGGACCCTTAGGCGCTGTGGTTCGTGGTTCTCCATACGGTTGCACCACATGCACACTGGATAGCGAAGCCATTCGCTCGATTCTCATCTCATTGTCAGAAACCGCTTGGTCCTGTACAGGGTCGTGGTGAGCCGGAGCCTATCCCGGGAGACACAGGGCGCAAGGCAGGGATATACCCACGATGAGACGCCAGTCCATCACCGGGCACTGCGGGCAATTTAGTCTGCAAGCCAATTATCCGATACAGCAGCATGTGTTTTTGGACCGGCGAAAACCCACACGGACACGGGGAGAACATGCAAACTCCACACAGAAAGGCACCCGAGCCGAGATTCGAATCCGAACATTCTTGCTGTGAGGCGACAGCGCTACCCATTGGGCAACCGTGCCGCCCTCGCTAGATTCTGTGGATCAGATATCGACAGCTGGAGAGGCACTGCTTACGGACGCCACTTCACGCTATTAAACTGTGCAGACTTCCAAAACGTTACTCACATATGTTTAATGACAGTGTGTGTTTATTATATCATACTAATGATGTAGAGGCGTTCAACGATTTTACACGTCCTTATTTGGGGTAGGATGGGCAAAACTGTTTGTGGAGAAAGATCAATTTATTATTACCGATGGGGCGAAAAAAATTACCGTGTCACGTGAATCATGAACAGGGTCGCGGTGAGCCGGAGCCTATCTCGGCAGACACAGGGCGCAAGGCAGGGATACACCCATGATGGGACCCCAGTCCATCACCGTGCAGTGCGGGCAATTTGGTCTGCAAGCCAATTAACATATGTAGCATATTTTTTGGACTGTGGGAGGAAACCGGAGTGCCCGGCAAAAACTCGCATAGACACGGGGAGAGAACTTGCAAACTCCACACAGAAAGGCACCCGAGCCGAGATTCGAACCCGGGACCTTCTTGCTATGAGGCGACAACGCTACCAACTCAGTTATTTAAACAGGCAACTTGAGCAAGGATGATGCGCTTTAATCAGCAGTGAATAAACAACGGTTGGAGTTTCATCTTTACACAAGTTGGTGTTTGAGTATCTTTAAATGTGCAATCTTAAGCATTACTGTTTACTTTTATGATTAAAGTGAGTTTCATGCATGCACAGATTGTTGCTGTGAGTTTATTTACCATTAAGTTTTATGCATTACTACATTGATCAGTTTAGACGTGTGTTATGTAGCAGGAATCCCACATCTAGCGATTGCAAGCTCACTGTGTACTCTTTGCCATAATAATCAACATCAATCTCTTTCTCTGACAGCTGATGACAATAATTTAGAGTGAAGAATTGCATTTTTAAATTATAGTGGAAAGTCAGATCATAAGTTACATGTTCTTCTGCAGCGATGTGTATATTAAAAAAAAAATGTTATTGTTGCTGATTTTCCATTCTAATGTCGTTGTTGACGTGCCGTTCTCTCCACAGCTCTGTGCAGCGCTTGTGACCCTCGGGTGAAAAGTGCTCTATAAATGCAATTATTATTATTAGATATTATGTTACTCGGGCGTCATAGCATCTCTGCACACGGAAGGACAAGCGAACAATTTAAAAGGGAGTTGATTTTTATAGTATGTCTATAATTGGTAATTTACAGTTTTAATTATTTTTTTGTTTAATTCGGCCTCAAATCACACATTACAGCGCCTGCCATGGAGCAGCTGTTGGCTTGTCTGGATGATTGTTTATATGCTCAGCTAATTGATGGAGACGACTCACTGCAGAGGCCCCCGCTTAAAGAACGTTTAAGTGCAAAAGGGTTAATATCTGTGCCTTTTTTGTCCCTGAAAATCATCGAGAACTTTTAAAAATAACATTGTGCCATGGTTCACGGCAGACTTCGTATATAAATGTTATGATTTACCGCTCAAAAGCACAGTGAGGCAATGCTTATTTCCCACTTAAAACCTTGAGCTAGTGGTGGAAATGATGCAGTCATATAGCAGGGATAAGTCTCTGCATAGGAAAACCATAAAGGTGGTACCTATTTTGTCAACCCCAGAGGTTTGATGGGCTAGGGAAACCCCAAACAAAATGTAAGTGCAGACCTTGGGATTTAAGCCACTCATTTGGTCATGAAACAACCTAAGTGATGCTTACAATTGATGTGCTATTGGGGTTAGAGGTCGAAAGAATGGAAAATCCATATTTTTTCAAATGCCAAATAATGATTGGATAAAAAATGAGCCATAGTTTACTCGGAATACATAACACAGTTTGAAATATTGAAAGAATGACAAGGGGCAGCACACTGCATGTAATGCCGCATCGATTCATCAATTCAAAACAATTCTCTACAGTCCCAATGTATGACATGATTTAAAGTGTATGCTTAAAAGGTGATGACTCTCCACACTTATACGTTCTTAGCAATCAATATTTTATTACAATCAATACGATCTGTCTAAATTAAATTGATCCAATGTGTTCTTCTTGCGGTCTGAGTGTAAATTCCTCAGTGTAAACCTTCAACCCTCTCCCGCCTCTTCACAAACTTGTTAACCCTCAGCGGGACTCGTCACTGGGGGGAGGAGGGTGGATGATGGACAGTGGTCGAGACTAACGATGACATTCGCGAGAGGTCATCCACCAAGGCGGAAAAGCGGAGAGGGGGCTCAGCTAGTGCGCAGGAGCTAAACGTATCAATGCAAGCGAAGGCTGTGGCGGACGTTGAAGACGTGGGTCGAGAGGGACTTTAGTGGGTAGATTTATCCAGCAGTGGACAAACAACAAAAAGCCAATGTATTCGTCATTAACATCGCCCTAAAAGGACACAATACTTACAGGGTATTTACAAAAAGACATTCCAGTTTAAATTGCACGTACTGTGAACCGCGGCATCTGTTTTGGGAACACCCTATACATATAGTACCGCAGTGGGATGACCGTAACTGTTGATTATTATTATTACTAAGTACTAATTAGCAGACAATAGAGCATACACATGATCTCCATAGATATATCTCTGGGCAGCAAGGGCTGGATTCGAGCCGCTGGCTCGCGTCGCCAGCTGGCTCAGAGCGGTGAGAACGCGAGCACTCTGCTCGCTTGCAGAGCACCGCGGTGCGGCGTGACGACGCGAGGAAGCATCGTGACAAGGTCGCTCACCTCTCTGGGTAGAGCTTCGCTTCGTGAGATGGAACACACGCGAATCGACCGAACGGTGTCGACGCCAGGAACCCGAGCGGGATCGTTAATCAGCTCATACGAATAGATATATATCTTTAATCTTTATGTATAGCCGATGAAACCAGCGTGTTAAACCTGACTATAAACTAGTACTGACCAATCAGCCCCTTCAGATCAGCCGTAAAGCTCACCCTGACGCGAGCAACGCGTCCGGTGAGTTACCCTGCCAAGTTTTACCGTTGTGTTTACTTTCGTCTTTGAGGACCCGATGTCCTCCTGACGACACAGTTGAATACGTTTGGTGCAATCTGCCGCATTGTTAGCCCCGGAGAAATATTGATCGTAATTTTGCACCAACAACAAATGAAGGGGAACATAACGCAAAATCGGTCGCGCATCGAGACTAAATTCCGGCCGTTGTTTGGTTTCAAGTCCTCCCCCCCCCTTCCTCCGAGTCTCTCCTCCGACGCGGCGTCACCCACCGTCCTTCTTGTAGAAGACGATCTCGGTCTTGAACTCGAGCTGCGCGTCCAGGGCGCGCTCCACGTGGCGTGCGAGCGGCGGCGCCGTGTCGGCGCCGTGCAGGAAGCAGCACGAGCAGCTGCGCTGCATCACCTCGGTGCGGCCGAAGCCCGTGAGCTCGCAGAAGCCGTCGGAGCAGTAGACGATGGGGAAGCCTTGCGGCACCTGCGCGTTGCCCAGTACGAAGTTGCTGTCTGCACACGCGCACGCACACGCGGAGCCGAACGCACGCGTGCGCGGGGCACACGGGAGACAGGTTAAAGGTCTGAAACCAGTGGGACAGCCGAGGCTGGATTGATGTAGGTTCTTCAGAGGCTATCGCCAGGAAACTCTGATTTATAAAGTCACCCCCCCACCCACCCACCCCCAACTTCGACACGAATGAGTGAAGTTGCACGAAACTCATATCTGAAAACTGCTCTCAAGAGACGTTATTTCGGAATAGCCATGTGGAGCGTTCCTCTTCTCTGCGTCGCATGGCTATCCCAAAAGAACAGCCCTGCAGGGACATTCTCATAACATCGAGCCAGGAAACCTCATAAAACTCATATCTGGCAATGGATAGCGTGCATGTATTTGTATATATTAGTGCTATGGTTACACTATATCCGTTTATTGTTTAATAGCTTCGGTTTTAAAATTTGCCCTGTGATAAATGCGGAGGTAATGTGATCACTTGAGCCAATAGGCACTGCATAAACTGTAATTTATATTTGATTTATGTTCTTCAACATTTTTAATTCGTCAGAGTAATACGTTTTAGTTTTGTTATTGTTCTGAGTTCTATCGGTGTTTTTCATTGTTAAACTTTAATTAATTTTCCCTTTGTAATTTTGTCGTCTCTGGTTACGTTTACAAATGAGACTCGTCCTGGTCTCTTAAACCCTTATCTGGTTTGAAAAAAATAACTCTAAACGGTATCACGTGTACGCTACTGCTGGCTACTGATTAAGCTTACTGTGCATTTACATTTTCTATCACCAATATATATAGTAGGCGGCGCGGTGGCACAGTGCTTAGCGCTGACGCCTCACAGCAAGAAGGTCCCGGGTTCGAATCTCTCGGCTCGGGTGCCTTTCTGTATGGAGTTTGCATGCTCTCCCCGTGTTCGCGTGGGTTTTCGCCGGGTACTCCGGTTTCCTCCCACAGTCCAAAAGCATGCTCCTGGATAGGTTGATTGGCTCGCAGACTAAAATTGGCCCGCAATGCCCGGCGATGGACTGGCGTCCCGTCGTCGGGTGTATTCCTGCCTTACGCCCTGTGTTTCCGGGATAGGCTCCGGCTCACCGTGACCCTATATAGGATTAAGCGGTTTCAGATAATGAGATGAGATGAGGTTTCAGATAATGAGATGAGACTAAATTGCCCGCAGTGCCCTGTAATGGACTGGCGTCCCATCTTGGGTGTATCCCTGCATTGCGCCCTGTGTCTGCCAGGATAAGGTCCAGCTCACCGCGACCCTGTACAGGACTAAGCAGTTTCTGACAATGAGATGAGATGAATATATATAGTACAACATTTTATAATAATAGCGCTTCTAGAACACTTTTCACCCGAAGGTCACAAAGCGTTGCACAGAGCTAATTTCTGTCATCTCGCTGAAAGGAGAAAAGCGTAAACTAGATATTTTTGTATTCAACATTTTGTGGGCATCTCTTAGCCATATAACACGTGCTGGGTTCCTGGACAGTCCATGACAGTGACTGCTCCATTTGCAAAGTGGTGCAACTGCCCTGAAACGTAAAGGCCACAGAAGGCTCAGGTCTGGGCTCCGAACTGGAGGACAGGGAACAGGGCACGGGGTCCCTGTCATTACTTGCACCTGAGTCTATTCCAATCACGCGCTGGTGGGAGCAGAAACAGCGAGAGGCAGCTGTCAACTGGTGCTTGTGTCATATCAGAAGCATTTGACGGTTGTTCGAGCAATTTACACGTTGCCGGAAGGAAAGTCTTTCCCGTAAAAAATATATATTTCGTGATAATGAACCCGATTTTGTCACTCGGGTGCTCAGCCGTCACCATTGGTCTTATGTATAATACATGTGCGCTGTGCATGTACATACCTGCACTGGTGCTGTTAGGTACTAAGCTGCCTGCAGCCAACGCATAGCAATAATCCCTGAGCCAAGTTGAGTGCCTCTGAATTCGTCAATGAGCACGCGGTTCCCGAAATATGTTTGAGTAGAAATTTTATTTATTATTCTGGCATGGCATGTAGCGAGGTCAAACAGCTTGAACGCTGGGCACACATGTAGGAGAACATGTGCTCAAGCTCCTCGCATATGTACTGGCCTAATGCGGCGCTGTCATAGAATGCGCAATTTGGTTTCATGGGCAATTAAATCAGCTCGGCAAAAACAAGCGAGCTTATGCAATGGTTTTAATATCCCGCTATGAATGCATTATGAATCCCTTACGAATGCACATGCGAAAATAGCGAGGCGATTCTCCACGCTCGGAGGGGTTCAAGAGGAGGTCGCCTCGCTCAGTGTTCACATATCACGTGTGCATCGGCAGCTTTAACCCCTAGCAAACACACACACACACGTATGTACGCACGACCATAAACCCTAACCCGAACGCGAACACATCTTTGTGCTCGTGTTAGGAGCACTTATCTTCACTGGTCATGCAATTACCACCGATAGCCTTTTAGGCACGGGTTGAAAATAACTTACATTTGTTACGGCTGCAGTCGTACCCTTGCTGAATTCTTTGGGCACTTTCTTAACGTTCCGTACTGCCTTACTTTCACCTCTGCTTTTAGGAGTCAATTGAGTGCTCAGAGCTGTTGGATCTTGCTTATGAGCCTGGCTCACTATGCTCTCCAATATACTTGCTTAGACTAGAGATATGGTACGTGCAAGTGCGTATTATTCCGCCGCCGAATGATGGAATTCCACGATGTTCATGATCCTGGACGTTGTTTGTCCACACATCACCATGACAACGAGTGCGTGTTGGTAAAGATCAAAACGTACGTATGGAAGCACAGAAGTACAGTGCAACAATGTATGCACGGCCCACTGCAGGCGATCACGCGGCCCTGCAGCCGAAAGCCACTGTGCACGAGTCACGCATTCGAACAAAGTCGATGCTTCATGTCTGAGATGAGATCGGCAGCGTTCCGTATCATCTGGAAATACAGTCTTGGCGTGTCACGAACATTTATTCACATAATTCACAATCTAACGTACATAATGTTTTATATGTATACGTAGTCGGATACATAAATATCAGCAACGACGTGCGGTATGAAATATCATGATGGTGCGTGCACACCTAAGAGTGGTTCAATTGACAATTGCTTTAACTGGTATTGGCAAAACATGCCAATGCTGAAAATCACCTGCAAATTGCTCAATTGGGATTGCACGTTGCAGCATCGGGCTCTATTTTCAACACTTGGCAGCACCCTCGTGAGAAATATCGCTGAGCTTCAGCGAAGCTTCTCTGGGTAATTAAGGACAGAAATAATAACGACACGGTTTCCAATACATCAATGCGCATCGCTAGCTCATAAACAAATGATGTGTTCAACTGTATGGAAATTAAATGCACCTTACAAATCATTCGCGAACCAAGGAGGAGCCTTCGTGATGAGGGTTGCAGCACGATTTAATGCGAGAAATAAATGTTACATGATAAAATTACACGCTCTCTGGTGCTTGGCCATGTAGGAGCAATGTTTGATTATATATATGCACGACGTGAACGCGAGGAACTCACTGTACTTCCTTCTGTAGTAAATTAACAATGACAATTCGCAGTTAATATCACGTGCCCTGTGACCAAAATGCACCGCACCTGTGTAGGTGTCTGGCTAGACACGACCTGTACGGTGACTGCTTGGGAGGCGACTCACTCGAGGTCAGCGCGCTGGGCTGTCGGGGATTGTGCAGCTGTTGTTGTACTATACGTCTATGCGCATCGCCTTCGCCACCCCAGAGTGACCCGCGTCACCGGGGTGGTGGAGTTTGGTCGAAGAATGCCTGCAGCAATTATTCCGTGTCGTTGTTGCTGACATGCGGTTCTCTCCGCAGCTCTGTGACCCTCGGATGAAAAGCGCTCTAGAAATGCAATTATTATTATTATTATATATGCAACGTTGGCTCACTGGAGGTGCGAATTTTACACGCGCTTTCATGGGCGAGTAGATTATTTATTAGGTGGGCAAAGGTCGTGATTTTATTTACATTTAATAATATTTACCGTTGATTCATTGTCTCTAAACACGCGCAGTTTTTTTCTCTCTCTCTGATGTAACACTGACAGCGGTATTGGAGATGTTATGAGAAAATGGCCCAAGAGCAGGTGTTGTGTCTCGCCGGGACTCTCTCGTCCGCTGCTCTTCGCCCCGTCACGTGCGTTTGTCCTTGCGTGCGTTCGTTGCCATGCCTTTGCCTTAAGCCCATGTTAGTTACATGCGATGTTCCGGTGAATCCCGGCGAACCCGGTAGCAATGTCATCGGTCGTGACATCGCGGCCGTGAGCTCAGCATAGAGAAGCCACCATGTTGTGCACGAGGTCTTCTGTGTACGCGCCGAGCCGCCCGACGGAACTATCACATTTGTACCACATCTTACAGTTGTGTTCCACACACTCTAAAGCCCCTTGTTCTCTCTTTCTCTCACACTCACGCGGTGACGGCACGCTCAGACGGGCTCCTCGAGTCGTGTAAGCACGGTGAATCGTGAAATAAACGAGGTTGAATTGAGGCTGGAGCCGAGGTCTTTCCTGCGTGAAAGAGAGGCGGGAGCCTTCGGTTATTCTGCCCGTGTGGCCTTGCGACGAACTGCTCGGCTGGACAGAACCGTAAAAGCGCGATGTAAACGTTCCAGACCGGCGACGATAGCTCCTTAGAATCGGCAGTAAAACCGCGGCGTAAGCGTCCCTGGTTGGCGACTACAGCTTCTTGGGGTCAGGAGACTCTCACTTTCCGGGACTCGAGCAAGCTCTCAAGGCGGTGCAGCTAGCCGAGCTGCACCGCTGGCGGTCACTGAAGATGCTCCAGGGCAGGAACATCGGCTCCTGCTCTGACGTCTACAGCTACTGCGCCATCGTCTACGAGATCTTCTCAGATAGCCTACCATGGGTCAACGTCGACGCTCCATTTGTGAAGGAGCTCCTGCTGTCGGGGCAGCAGATGCCCATGGAGCGGCCGCTGCCCGATCCCTGGTGTGGAGTCGTGCGCACGGGGATGGTCATGGCTGCCAAGCAGTGCTCGCTCACCCTGAGCGACGTCCACCTTATCCTGCGCATGGAGCTCGCGGAATGCCTCCATACGCTGAGCTCGTGTCCGGCTCTTCGTCCCTCCCTGATCGTCGCCTAGCCGCCCGAGGGCAGCTCGTCTGTGGTCGCCCATCCCCTTGCAACCGCCTCTCCGAGCGGCGTGCACATAGATACAGCGGCCCTTGATGTTACGGATGTTCTGAGCCGAACGATGGAACCCCGCCTGGCCGCCTGTCGGTCTGCGTCAGCCGAGTGACCGACCGAGCAGGAAATGATCGCCAAGCCCTGCCGGCACAAAGAGTGGGATGCACGTGCAGAGCTGGGCAGGGAGAAGAGACGAGCGGCTCCTAATGAGTTGAACGCCAAGCAGGATGAGGAAGGCCTACTCCAGGTTGGTGGACGACTCAACAATGCAAACCTGGGAGAAGGTGAACAGAACCCTCCCATAATCCCAAGCCAAAGCCACATCGCCATCCTACTTGTGCGTCACTACCATAAGAAGGTCGCACATCAAGGTTCACACTTCACTGATGGAGCAATCCGACCTGCAGGCTTGTAGATCATTTGGACACAGCGATGCAACAACAGCGTCATTCACGAGTGCATCAACTGCCGCAAGTTAAGGGGACGACAAGAAGACTCAGCGTGGTGCCTCCATTCACTTCCGTGGGTCTCGACGTCTTCGGACCATGGAGGGTCGTCTCACACCACACCAGAGGAGGGCACGCCAACAACAAGCATTGAGCTGTGCTTTTCACCTGCATGAGTACGTGAGCAGTGCTCATCGAGGTGTTCGAGTTCATGGACTCCTCGAGCTTCGTAAACACACTATGACGGTTCTTCGCCATCAGAGGACCAGCCAAACTGCTGCAATCCGATTGCAGAACCAACTTCGTTGCAGCATGCAAGGAGCTCAACATGAACGAGATCAAAGTGCGAAACTACCTGAGTGATCAAGGTTGCACGTGGGTTTTCAACCCTCCCCACTCGTCACACATGGGAGGATCATCAGAACGCATGATTGGGATTGCTCGATGTATCTTCAATCACATGCTGACAGAAATCACAGCCACGCGACTCACGCATAAAGTCCTGACAACCTTCAGGGCTGAGGTCGCAGCCATCATCAATGCGAGACCATTGATTCCAGTTTGAACGGACCCTGAATCACCGTTCATTCTGATACCCACTACGCCCCCCACACAGAAGCTGGACATTCTTTCATTACCGACGGAGGAGCTCAACACTGCCAGTCTTCTCAAATACCAGTGGAGACGTGTGCAAAGCCTGGCTGACACGTTTTGGCATCGCTGGAGGCGCAAATACTTGTCCACGCTACAGACTCGTAACATGTGGCAGTCAAACAGGCCTGACATACAAGCAGGCGCTCTCGTCTTGCTGACAGATGGGCAAGCCCACCGAAATGAGTGGCCAATGGGACGCATTCTCAGGACATTCCCAAGCGCGATGAGAAGGTCCGCAAGGTGGACATCGAGGTGTCCAAGCAAGGCACCAAGAGGAACTTCACGAGACCCATCAACGAGGTCATTCCTCTCCCCTCTGGCAAGAACATGCGCGAGCTATCCGACGTGTTGACTCCATCGTCTACGTGTTGACATTACGGAAGAAGATGGAGAGTGTGACATCGGAGAGATGTCAGGCGGGGAGCGTTATGTCTCGCCGGGACTCTCTCGTTGGCTGTTACGTGTTCTTCGCGCTGTCACGTGTGTTTGTCGTTGCGTGCATTCGTTGCCATGCCTTTGCCTTAAGCTGATGTTAATTACATGCGATGTTTCGGTGAACCCCAGAGCACCCAGTAGTAACGTCATCGGTCGTGACGTCGGGTCCGTGAACTCGTCATAGAGAAACCACCATTTTGTGCACGAGGTCTTCGTGTACGCGCCGAGTCGCCCGACGGAACTATCACATTTGTACCACATTTTATAGTTGTGTTCCGTACACTCTATAGCCCCATGTTCTCTCTTTCTCTCACACGCACGCGGTGACAGCAGACGGTCTCGTCGAGTCGTGTAAACGTGGTGAATCGTGAAATAAACGAGGTTGAATTTATGCTGAAGCTGAGGTTCTTCCTGCGTGAAAGAGAGGCGGGAGCCTTTGGTTAAAACTGCCTGTGTAGCCTTGCGACGAACTGCTTGCCTGGACAGAACAGAAGCTAATTCGGTTGTTTGATGGTTAAATCTGTAATGATAGCCTTTGTTGTTACAAGTTATCTCAGATCTCTATTTCAAAAGAAACATTGCCCTACACGCCACAGCAGTGTAAAACAAACGTGGTTCGAGAAGTCTGCGTACAGATTTATCTCCAAAATTTGCATAGGCTAACTCTAAACTTTAAACACTGCACACGTATGAAGCCAAGAGAGGTAGCACAGCAGACGTGCTAACTTTAAAAATAGTTTGCCATTTTAAAATGAACTAACTTTGCATTTGTATTCTAGATGGAGACGAGGGCTCCTGCTGCGTTGGCACGCGCGTGTTAGCGCACGTGAGCTGCATGGTGATGCGCCGACGCATTCGCATAAACGCTGTTGCGCTCTTATTTAAGGCGCACGAAGAGCGGAGAAGAGAAAAAAATCATCTTCCGCAGCGATGCCGTCGGTTCAGAAAGCTGACGTGGGCGGTTTTAAAAGGCTGGCACGTGTGGCAACATTGATAGAATGCCGATATTACGTTCCACAGTTATTTCAGAGCACAGAGGTGACATTGATAAGTCATCTCCCGGTGATGTGCACACGATGGCAGATAGGAAGCCACCAGCACTCTTGCGTATTAAGCTTACGACGCCAACAATCACGAGTGGTGGCTATGGCATCGGTCTGCATCATATTGTGTTTATATATTTTTTTGTTACTATCGCGCGTGATTTTGAAACAAGTATATCAAGTGCGGAATCGATGCGGCTAACGACACGCGCACACGCACGTGAAGAGTGAAAGGGCATCCTATTCATTCGCGACGGTCGATGTGAAAGAGGACAAGTGATTAGGGAGCATAAAACGATTTGGGCTACGTGTTAATTTAAATGAGCAGCCGCTGATCACAACACACGTTCGAATGATTAATGGTGTATGTTTGATCCATTAACGAGTGGGGCTCAGTGTGCACATCACATACATTTTTGATTAACACAGACCGTGCCAAAAGGACATTTGTCTTTCATGACATTTGTAAACGTTTGGGAGGCAAGTAATACTTTCTCTACTAATAATTGCAGCTGGGGTTGATTCAGCACAACGGCTCTATTCGTTTGCGTAGCACTCAGTGTTGTAGCCAGTACTGTTATCATTACAAAACTCAACATCTTCGTCTTCATGGTCCATGAAGACCAAGATGACTGCACGACGTGGGATGTTGACACAATTCCTCTGCCTCTGTGGCACACAAGTGCACGATGATGCACGACACTCGGACACCTTCGTGTCCCCAATGCTCCTCTTAAATACACAACCGCTCCAAATAAGCCTCTGTGTGGCCTGGCACGTAGACAATACAAGATCACTGATATAGCCTTGTAAAATGTTGGGACGCGTGCTATTAGCGAGCACCTATAAAGACCGACATGCTGCTCGATGGGTGGTTTGGCCGAAACGATGCCAAGCTGTTATTTTCTCCCCATTGCCAATGCTTACACAACACCAGGTAGGCAATTAAGGCTGAGTCGCACTGGGGAGGCCCCGAGACCTCTTCACATATCACTCGCCACTCGACATAGCTGGCAATTTAAATCAGTTTCTACAATGCGCTGCTACACCAACATTCCCCACATAGAGAGACAAAGATAATGATCCCCCCTATAGCCTCAAGAGGCTATAGGGGGGATGAAGTGTCATTAGCGAGCAGCACCTATGCCAATCGACCACGGCACATGAATAGGTGGGTGACCGGCATCACGCCCAGCCGCCTCTGTCTCCCTTCTCAGACACTCGGGCAACACAAATAGTATCCACACATCCCTCCATTGGCACACATTCAAAACCGCAGAGACACTTGCTAAGTCCCGCAAAACCCATTGCCTGTTTGCAGGCTACAAATCTAATATCTGTCCAGCTCTCTCCCCATTTCTCTTTCTGCCTGTCCCTGTGCCCATCACTCGCCTCCTCCTCCTCCTTTACGGCTCTCTCGGCGTTCGCAAGGGGACAAGGGGGGAGAGGCGGAGAGAGCCGAGCTCTCGGAGCCTCCGTGCGGCGAGTGTACAGGGGAAGAGCCGCGAGCGCTGTTGTTTTCCCTCGCGGAGAGGGGCACCCGTCCGGCCGTAATGACACCGTTTGAACAAGTCGGCTCACGGCTCGCTCACTCTGTGCTGCGTCGGTGATCGCGGGGATTTGGCGATGGTCAGCAGCTGTTGAAAAACAGTGCAACCGGTGCGAGATGACACTGTACTGTCTCGCCTCTCCTCGCTCATTTTTGGGATTTGCCAGCGGCGCTGGCGTAGCGGTTAAATGATTGAGCAGGGCAATGTATTTTTAGCCTGTGATTTAAAGTTACTCATGTTCGGGAAACAACATTTATGGCATCTGCATTAAGTTTGTTATTTATAATTCATTATCAGTACCTGCTTAATCTTCTAGAGGGTCGCGGTGAAGCCGAAGCCTATTCTGGCAGAGCTATACAAGAGATGGGACGCGGGGCGCAATTTAGTCAACAGGTCACTTAACCGAAGAAACATGTCTTTGGACGGTGGGAGGAAACTGGAGTATTTGTTAAAAACCCACGTGGACACAGCCATCAAACATGAATTGCATCTACATGTAAACAGATGGAACTAATTATTAATAACTTCATAATTATGTTCTTGATAAAGAATTACCACACTGCTCTATGACTAGCAATGGCCCTCTGACAATGTTATTCCTCCTTTGCTGGGCGACGAGACTGATGTTGGAATGGCAGCCGAAGGAGAGAGCGCATCCAACAGGACAACCACGGTGGACACGGCGAGATCAGATCATGTGCAGGAGTGAGATGGATGCGTGCCGCACTGGGCTTTGAGGGATAGACACCACGTGGGAAGGCCTTCATCCGTCAGTGGATAGGACCATGGCTGATGATGAAGGTACTAAAGATAATCTGCCTCGTTTATCCTCCTCCAAGAGATATACCGCTGATAATGAGTGTGCAGACATTGCAACTGCACAATGTGTACCAGAGGGCTCCAGTCCTCTCCAGGTCCCAGACTCCTCCGGGTATGTAATTTGAAATTGGACAGCGGGCCCCATATCATTGCTTGCACTCTAACCAGCGCTAACCACGCCATGCCGCTGGTGAAAATTGTATGTCAAGCCTTGAACGAGGCCATGCTGTTTTGAGATATGATGCCATCAAGATGATACGGAAATTTAAAAAGCAACTGTTGTTGCCTGACCTGCAGGCATCAATTCAAACTCATTCCTCAGGTGTATAACATATGAAGGGGTCTGGTGATAGCATCTATTAAGAACTCAAGTCAGCGCCCACGCAGTCCGCTCATCGTAAAGACAGCGGGAGGAACTCGTGAATCACTTCCCGGATGCAGTTAATATCTCATCTCATCTCATTATCTGAAACCGCTTAATCCTATATAGGGTCACGGTGAGCCGGAGCCTATCCCGGAAACATAGGGCGTAAGGCAGGAATACACCCGACGACGGGACGCTGGTCCATCGCCGGGCATTGCGGGACAATTTTAGTCTGCGAGTCAATCAAATATCCAGCAGTCAATTCACTTTATTCAGGCTACTGGTAACAACCCATAGACTTAACTTAGATAACCATACAATGGAGATGTGAACTATTGTGCCAGCATATAATAGTCTACTCTTGCTTCTGATGTCACTGTCATAGCCAGACAGGATAAAAGCAGGAGGACACTAGACCCAAACAACTGGGCATGGAATGCCAAGGGTACTTGGTCGCCATGAAATGCCAAGGGTACTTGGTCGCATGTTCGATTCTGGGCACGGCGGAGGTAACTGGTTTACAAGCGGGGGGAGCAACAGTGCCCCCGCTGGTCTTTGCGTGGCCGCACGCCTGGCTGAGGTCACGGCATCTCTCATAATTTGCACCATTTGACTCCGCCGCGCGAGCGTGTTTCTACCCGCTAAACCAATCTGGCAGCATTTCAACTGGCAGTGCGTGTGGTCGTCTCCACAACACCACCACCCCCCGCCATGAAGTAAATTAGTCACCACCACTAAAGCACGCACCTGCTCAGACTCCGCATCGCCATCGGCAGTCATTTGAAAACATTCTGATCAAAGGCGACGTCTCGCCACAAACAAATGTGTCGCAGCGCAGGAGCTGCGACTTGACGCGATCACGACGAGGCAAGCGTGGGACGTAAATGTAAAGGCGCAGCCCTGCAATTTCCCTCCTGTCACTGGTGGCGGAAGGACCTCCGCGAGAGGAAGAGCTGGTATTTTGAATACCGCACTCTTCCCGGCCGAAACCACGACATGACATCTGCTGTTACTTAATGCAAATGAGACGGTTTCTTATGCTCATTAACTCTTGATAGAGGCAAGGGATTTAATCAATTACTCCGCTGTTTCAACTCGAGCGTTGGACAATAGCCCTGCGTGATCCGCTAGGACATCCGTAGGTTAATGTTCGGGAGGAGCTCAAAAAATTACGGAACGTAACATTGGACAACAACTGCCATTCGCCACTAAGTGGCGGTGACGTCACCACGGCACCTGTGCCAGGCCAGGTGCACCTTTAAGCCACGCGAGGTGAACATTGGACACCAGGGGCACCCGCATACAATTTTAGACAGCAGTCGTATGCCATAGGCGATTGTTGATGATTTCACATTTCAAAAGCATTACATTCCACGCAAGTCATTCATAACATCTTAACTCATAGTTCGTAACAATCGCGCCGTATGAAACGTAACGCATTCAATCATGGGTGTTTCACCTGAAATCAAAAATAAACACGGAGACTCTTAGTGGGAAAAGAATTGATCTCTTTGCACCGCAGCAACAGGCACACGGCCCCTCGTGGCGTCTCGCTGCGATAAGGAACTAAATCCCACTGAAAATAAAACTTAAGGAACATCATAACTCTCAGGTTTATCCCTGCATTGTTAGTCGGCTATGCAATCACAATGTCGTAAAGCACTTTCTATTGGCACGGCTGGGTTAGCAAGCCTCTAAGAATTCAACTGGCACAGCAACATGATGAGCTGTCGTAACTTTGGCTCAGGAAGAGTTGTTGGGAAGTAATTTTACATTTTATTTGTACCGCATTCTTTGTGTGGTCTGGCGTATGCGTTAGGTCTCGTTTAATATCTACTCTTCATTGCTTTATCCGAACTATAGATGTGTGCACCAAAACTAGTACCGAAGCGATTTTATGCTCAATTGAATTTTGAGGCGATGTTCATCTCGTATTGACAGTGCTGAGTTGGTGGTGGACATTCCACATCCCTATGGCAGGAGCGAGGTTCTCCATAGGACAATCACTGTTGACTTCCTAACATAGTTATATTATACTTAGTTTATCAAACCCTGGAAGGACAATGGGCTGAGTCAACCCCCAATCAAAACCTGAACCGCTAACCCTTTGTTTGCAAGCCGCACGTTGTACCACAGAACTATCTGGCTATTTATGTGCATTTTAAATACATCAGTGGTATAACATTTGTGCCTCACAGAAAAAAAAGTCTGAGTTTAATTCCGGTCTTGGGCGCTTTTCTGTTTATGTTTTCTCCATCTGTTCTGTATGGCTTTCTTGAGCGGTTTTCCTTCCATAGCTTAAAAGCATACACTGTAACTGGTATTGGTTTAAACATCCAAACGATGAATTGGGATTACAGATCGCAACATCTCCCCCTACTCTAAGCTTGGAAACACCCTCTTGAGTTGAGTCTTAAGACTCGGCGAGGATTTCCTGGTAATATAGAAAAACAAAAATAAATATTCATGGTTTATTGGACGCAAAATTACTTATTTTTGATCATATGATCAATTGATAAATATTGAGTATATATTGTATAGATAAAAAAACCCCAAAATGCTAATGTTGCTGATTTTCCGTTCTAATGTCGTTGTTCACGTACCGTTCTCTACGCAGCTCTGTGGGGCGCTTTGTGACCCTCGGGTGAAAAGCGCTCTATAAATGCAATTATTATTATTAGATATGAAGTGGGAAGGAGTGGTGACTGTGGTTACTTCACTGCAGTAGGAATCGAGTGAACTGAGTTAATTGTCCAGCTACGGCTAATATCAGTGGCTAATGAGATCTGGACTGACCCTGGGCCTTTCCACATTCTTCACCAACGTACACTGACTGGCGTGGTGAAGTATGGTCACATAACATCAATAACCAGAGAGGCATTAGGATAATTTAATTTAGCTGTGGACAAAGATTCGTGCATTCCGTTACTATTATTGACATACAGTACATGAATGTGTGAAAAGTAAAGAATGTTTTAACCCTCTAATCACTAAGAGTAGAATCCATCAGCCGCAATTTAAATTATGGCGAGCGGGTCAAGTCACCCGCACAGTCAAGCTGTGTCAGATTACTGCGAAATCCCCAACGATAGTCTTCTGTGAGCATATGGAGTTCCCCTAAATAAAATAAAGGGATTGCCAATGCAGCTGTTGTCAATAAAGCACAGAGTATTAAATTATACTGCTCGCAGGAAATTACTGCCCATGAAATATCAACATTTATTTTTTCCCATTACCATCAATGTCGCCGTTAACACAGCCATTTTTGTATTCGTCACGGGCAACTCTGTCGAGCTTAGGCGATGAATAGAGGAACATTTGAACTGAGTAATGACACCGATTGAAGAAATGGAAGCTATTGGAGAAATGCAATCCCCACTGTAACGAAATATAATTTCCTCAAGCGTCTGAAATAATTAATGCACATTTTCCAAATGAGGCGTAATGAGCGCGCAATAGACCTAAAATATGTAAATCGACAATTGATTCACGGTTGCAAAATGTAAATTGAAAGCTTGAAATATTCATATTCCATTTTTAAATGTTATTTCAGTACTTGACCCAATGCTTGCGTTGTATTTTATCCGAGGAAGCCATCAGTCACAGGCCAGTTTGATAAATGAACTCGTTCACACAATATATAAATGGCCACGGGATTGCCGTGATTCCAAATCCCGTATGATGGTGATGATGATGAAATCTGACCGCATGGTTTCGACGAAGCGACGCCCCTTGCCGTGGTAGTGAATTGCTTTCAGCAGGACTCATTCCTGCCAGGGGGCATGTCTTCATAAACTCACTCGGGCAGCAGGTGGGATGTGAGACCTAATTTTAGCCGAGGCACCGCCTCGCCACGTGAAGGTAAACAACGCACGTGGCACATTTCACGTGGCTCAATCAATGCGCACGCTCCTGAGAAAAATGGAAATCCACAAAAAAGAAATCACCTTAAATTAAAAAAATGTCCATGTACCCGAGGAATTTTCATGTATACTAAAGATACAGAGTTTTAGGTGGATGCTGCGTTAGGTATTGCCTCTGTTGGAAAGTGCAGAAATCGTCACGATTCAGAGATGCGATTCGGCTCGGGAATGGATTATTTTTTGTTTCTGTGCATTCGTTTTTGCTGTCTTTTTGTATTTTCTCCCATGCGCCCCGTCTCATTTGCACAATAATGTTCACACCATTAGTGTAAGCGTAATATGACATTGACATCATTTACCTTTAATTTGTACACATCATGTGGTAAATTCATCCTATTTAGTATGCAGTCCTATATGTGCATCATGAGCATAACAGCATGTTTTATCATTACAGATTTAAACGTGGGGGGAGGGGGGTCACAAGACATCTGGAACATCCTGTACAGTGCATGCTGCACTGCGAGACTCGTTAAAAGATGATGTTCAGCACACAGGACGAGGTCTGGATAACTGTACCGATGTAGATTCTCACGGCTCAACGCATAATTGCTTTCCAAATCTGCTTTTTCGTGATAGCCGTGTCGGGCGCTCCTCCTCTCTCCTTCGCGACGTTTCGCCTCCCATATTGGAGGCGTCCTCGCGCCTGAAGATACCTGACAAAGCTATCCCGAAAGAGCAGCTTTTGATTGGGATAATTATTAAAAAGTGTCACAATCTCGGTTTTCTTCAGCATGCTTTAATCAGAGCTAAAATAATGCATTTAGCAAAGTCCAAAAATCATTGTCACACTAAAAGCATACCAAGATAATAATGCTAAAAGCGTGCCACCGTTATCTGCGCTGCCACGTTAAATGGACGTTTGTTAGTCTCATCTCATTATCTGAAACCGCTTAATCCTATATAGGGTCACGGTGAAGCCGGAGCCTATCCCGGAAACACAGGGCGTAAGGCAGGAATACACCCAACGACGGGACGCCGGTCCATCGCCGGGACGTTTGTTAGTGATAATGGCAATCATATTCGATAGCATGAGGATTGATTACAAAAGCTCTCCTTCAGCACGCCTGAATATGCCTTCAACGTGGGAGGCGAAACGTCGCGAAGGAGCAAGGAGGAGCGCTCGACATGGCAATCCCTAACAAAAAGGATTTGGTAAATAATAATCATCCATTTAGTCGTTAATACTTAAATAAGTACGAATTTGTTAGCATTTAACCCATTCCTGCATGGGTTTTCGCTGGGTACTCAAGTTTCCTCCCACCGTCCAAACACGCTGCTGCCTAGGTTAATTGTCTCATCTTATCTCATTGTCTGAAACCGCTTAGTCCTATACAGGGTCACGGTGAGCACGGAGCCTATCCCGGCAGACACAGGGCGCAAGGCACTGCGGGGCAATTTAGCCTGCGAGCCAATTAACCTCTGCAGCAGCATGCTTTTGACTGTGGGAGGAAACCGGAGTACCCGGCGAAAACCCACGCGGACACGGGAAGCGCATGCAAACTCCACACAGAAAGGCACCCGAGCCGAGAGATTCGAACCCGGGACCTT
>JAZEWT010000020.1:4460576-4501129 GCA_036362905.1 Mordacia mordax | reverse complement strand
TGAGCCGGAGCCTATCCCGGAAACACAGGGCGTAAGGCAGGAATACACCCGACGACGGGACGCCAGTCCATCGCCGGGCATCGATGCATAATGATTGCTTTCCAAAGCTGTTCTTTTGGGATAGCCGTGTCGAGCGCTCCTCAGGCACGTCTGAAGATGCTTACAACGTGGGAGGCGAAACGTCGCGAAGTAAAGATGAGGAGCGCTCGACACGGCTGTCCTGAGAGAACAGCGTTGGATAGCAATCATCAATAATTATGGTATTTTCTTCACTCAATAAGACGGCCTTAATGCAGATTGTGCTGATGTCGGAAGATTTAAATACATAGTGGGGCACGGAGGGTAGACTCAGTAATAGAGTCCGTAGCCATTCGCTGTGTAGATTTAATATCTTGGGTTTAATCAATAAGCACCAGAAGGCAGTTGCTGGTGGAACACCCTCAGCTCCCAAAGAGTGGCTGGGGTCGTGTGCGGTCGGTTCACTTGTCACACTGCAGTCAGTTCGTACTCTAATGTGTAACGTCCAACATCACAGATTGTAAAATAACTCATTGTCCACTGACCAGAATGGTGAAGTATCGTGAAAGAATCCCCATGTCTAATATAGCATGACAAGGAATACATCCAGAAGTGGGGTTATTGTACAATATTGTAATGTATTATACAATAACGCTCCAACCTGCTTGCGCCCATGCACTCACAGCAATGGGTTTTATTTCGACTTAAGCCTATTGTGACGGTGGGTAGACTTGAGATGGAGGCTGACTGCTGGCTGCATTAAAAACGGCTCACATCTAAAATAAAAAGCCTTTCTTGTGACAGTTGTAGTTTTTTTTACAAATGAGTGGAATTGTCAGCAGTAAACTGTTGTTGCTCACACCATTATGATCCTTGCCATTTAGGATCACTTCCTTGCGTCAGCTATCGCCAGTGGCATTCGACGTCATCAAAGTCGCTCCAATGCCTCTCCTCGTTAAGTAAGCCTGAATACCTGGTGAGGTGAGGAAACATCAACGCAGACAAAGGTGGCTGGGCATAGTAGTGGTTGCATCACATTCCCGTGCGCTGTATTGGCCTTAATACGTGACTGAAAAATGGCAATTGTCCCAGAAATTGGTAAAATGTGTTTGCACAGAAATGCCACTTTACAACATCGTGACCTGTGTTTCTCGAATCCGAAAGTCCTGCACTGCTATTCAATATATGTCGCTGTTGAATTGTGTAAATGATCAGGCTACCGATAACTTATTTAGCGGAGGAAGGCAGGAATCGGCTGCGTTAACCGGTGAGCAAACACAATTTACGACACTTAGTCACCTCGTCTGGTTAAGCTTTAATGAGACAACTGAATGTTGCATGAATTTCAGGACCACCCCCAGTTTCGAGAGGTCCGGTGCGTTTTGCGTGAACAGCTGAGATACATTTAGCGTGAAGGAGGCGAATCGCGGGCATCATAAGTTGTGTAAAAAAATATTTTTCTTTACTTTTATTCATGCAGCTCTCATGCATCCACCATCACTCGACTCACTGAGACTGTGCATGCTGAATTGCTCAAAAATATATATTTCCCATGTTATCTCATTGTCAGAAGCTGCTTAGTCTTGTACAGGGTCGTGGTGAGCCACAGCCTATCCTGACAGACACAGAGCGCAATGCAGGGATACACCCACGATAGGACGCCAGTCCATCACCGGGCACTGCGGAAAATTTAGTCTGCGAGCCAATTAACCTATGCAGCAGCATGTTTTTTGGACTGTTGGAGGAAACCGGAGTGCCCGGCGAAAACCCATACGGACACGGGGAGAACATGCAAACTCCACACAGAAAGGCACCCGAGCCGAGAGTCGAACTCGGGTTTCTTGGTGTGAGGCGACAGCGCTACCCACTGGGCCACCGTGCCGCCCCAAAAAATATATATTTACCCAAGAAATTAAGTCTCGTATCTTGTTCATGTCCTTTTATCGTACTTTATTACCATTCTCTCTGAAATCCTCTGAATGCTCTTAACAAATATGATAATGTAGTCATTATCCTTTAACAGAATGTGATCTTTGGTGACTCGTCCTATCATTGATCTTAAACTCCACAACGTTGTCCCACCACTCTGACCGATTAGTGCTCAGATATTTTTGGCCTCATTTCTGAATTACATTTGTATTAATCATCTTATTGCCTTTCAACGTGGGGGAGACTGTTTATACCACAGAATTAGAAACCGAGTATTACGTAAAGGTTGAAAAGGAGCCTAAATTGTCCCGCACACAGCCACTTGCAAACGCAGGGGCTTCCCTGCGTTTGCTGACCAAGCATTTTAGAAGCGGTGGAAGTATTCATGTTTTACCCTGTCAATCATAAGTATTACGTCATTCTTTTTTTATTGATCACCAAAGCACATATAAGTGGACTAAATTTAACATGCAACAGGGAAAACCATAAGCTGCATGCTGACCCCCTTGTCAGTCGTATTATGATTTGGATTCTTCATGGCATACAACTCTCCGTCTGCAATGCTCCCTCCCAGCCTATTGTTACTTCACAATGCATGACTGCAGCATTTACAATGGTAGAATGCATGCTGTATTCACAGTGCATCTTTGTATATTTAGGGATATTGTCACTGCACCAGTGTACCTGTGTTTGTTTATTTTCTTCCATCAAGTGGGTGTAATATTAATACCATAACAGCCTGCATTTGGCTTCAAAGGTAATCTAAACTTTACCAAACTGGGCACTATTAAAATATATATATTGCACAATGTTTGCTATTTGACGTTACATTAATAAAAGATGATTTTACGCCATTAGCAAAGTTCTTAGAAACTACCATTCATATTTGGGACATGATACATGTCATACGTAAAGTGTGTTATATAAAACGTGTTCCTTAGTGCACCAAAAATATAACGGGCATTGAGGGTGCAATGTAGTCATTCTAATTTAATTACAATGGTATAGTGTAATACTAGTAATATTAATATTGTTGCCACATTTGACCTACTTGAAGTTTGTCTACTTTTAAAGCTGCCCTAGACACATAATTTGATGCCTAAAGGTTATGATAGTGAACTTAAGAGAGTATGGATTTTCTTTCTATACAACCTTTTTCCTACATGTCATCCTGAATGTGCTCGAGGTATGTTTCATCACAAGATGAAAAACTCTTATAAAGCGAGCAGTAAACCTCTTCGTATTTGAAAATGGTGCGTGGAAGAAGATATTATAGAGCTACCTCTGAGACCTGCCAGGTGAAGTCTGGTTTACACAGCAGGGGGAAGTACTTCCTCGTCTGCCCTGCTGCAGAATAATATTATTCAGATACTAGCCATTACTTATAGGGATGATATTTAGCCAAATTATGTACAGAACCTATCCATCCATCCATCCATCTTCATACCGCTTTATCCGATGCCGGGTCGCGGGGGCAGCAGTCTAAGCAGCGATGCCCAGACTTCCTTCACCCCAGACACTTCCTCCAGCTCTTCCGGGGGGACCCCGAGGCGTTCCCAGGCCAGCTGAGAGACATAGTCTCTCCAGCGTGTCCTGGGTCTTCCCCGGGGCCTCCTCCCGGTGGGACATGCCTGGAACACCTCCCTAGGGAGGCGTCCAGGGGGCATCCGAATCAGATGCCCTAATTTAACGCAATTCTCAGTGCAGTAATTGGTGACTGCTCCCAGACCATCAACTCACGTAATTCGATTAGTCAGCTTATTTCGGTTAAGGTGCATTGAGCTAAGAAGTTCTAATTCAATGGTGACCAGCCATAATGACTTGAAAACTCAGTTTCACCATGGGTAGCTGCCTGGAATCGAACCCACTGGGTCAGAGGTCCCAGCTTAGCTCCAGTTATCAACCCGAGCCATCTTATTTGAAGTCATATTTGACCTAGGTTGTAACTGTGTAGCAGTGAAACGTAGTAATGTTACATCTTACGCAACGGATTTCTTACGAAAACAAAATATTGGCTCAAGTCAAGGATTTATAATAGTAATTTAGCCACATTAATCAGACAAGTAAATCATGAGTTATTTTGGAGCATAAAAATCTGATTTATGCAACTCTGCAAAAAACTACAAGTTGCTGCACTAATCCATCACAACTGAGCTGTACTCTTGGCTGTGTGCCCTCGTGAAAAGGTATAGAGCGACGCTGTCATTTAGGCTTAGATGCACATGTAGGCTCAGTAAACACGCTGGCGTCCTTCATATCAGAAGCAAAAAAAACCTCACCGCAGCAGTGTCAACGCTGCGGAATTTTGTGGTTTCGGCATCGCCGTGAGAATTTCAGCAGTGTTTCCACCAATGATGCTTTACGCACAATAGCCCCTTGCTCTCGGCACCATCAACAACATCTTGTCTCCGCCGCAGTCTCCCACCCCGTCTCCTACCATAACGTCCCTCTTGCATCAACAAAACAAGGTGCTGCCTTCAACTTGTGCTAATTGACTCTATTAAGGTATAGCACAAGACCTAATAGTTCTTCGGAATAATTGTGTTGCAAGAGACAATTATGCATTATGTGAACGGTCACCGTTTTATCGCTCACAGTTGCATTTATTGTGGCATACCCGTGGCTACAGTTACGTTGCGTATATTTTTTTACGCATTGAAATTGAGACTTATCCAAACAATAGTTTCTCATGTACTGCCTCAATAGCTTGCAATACAGTACTTTTATAGTTCATCATTAGGGCATCGTCGTCACTTTATTTCAGTGACACTGTGAACACAATAGCTCCTTGCCTAATAAATGGTTAATCTGAAGTTATTTTTCAATTGAGTGGCTACTCCTGCTGCCTCTTTTAAAACGTGGATTGACTGCACTCGGGCAGAACGCTGCAAGCTCTTGTGTTAAACATGATATGAAATCATTGTTGAGTTTTGTTTTCAGCTTCAGTGAATAAAATGATGCATGTTGATAGCCATGCATCCCCGAAAATGTACTAAAGTGAGATCTGATTTTCAAATGTGACAATAACAAACGTGTTTTTAGATGTGCTACGCATGCTTCAGACTGTATCAATGCAAGTGGTATTGTACATACGTACTGCCATACACTTAAAACCAGAGAGCGCGGTTTAGCAGATGGCAGCACAATAGCAGCAGCTCAGAGCGGTTAGGTGTTCGCGTGCTTAAACGATTCACTTGAACGCACCCTTAACACTTTTCAGACAAGTTAGCGATGCGGTAACGTAAACACCGATAAACGTGGAATAATTAGATGCTGTCAAATGATGAAAACCAATTGAAATGCGGAATTGTAAAATAATTTTAGTTTTTATTGCAGGTGTACTAATGTGCAGATTAAAATTTATTTCACATTCACGTGAATATCCAAACTCTAACGTGTAGTCGGCTGTGATACTGCGTTGTGTTTTGACAGCCAAGCCAAATGACAAACATGAAGATACACATTCTAGCAATCAACGATGCCCACACCACACGCCCCAGTGAAGACACTGAATGAGAAAAAGCCTCTTACATGCACAAAAGAACCCCTAAAGGCTGTTTCAATCACAGGAGCAGATGTTGATGAAATGTACAAAACAACTTCACATGCTTACGTGGTTCCAAAACCATGAATAAGATGTCACAGTCGTATCCCAACAATAATGCAGATCCACGTTAAATCCTGCATTGCAAGCTGGATATAATTAAGCTAAGAGCGAGGACCTATTTTTGTAATCGCATGCAAGATCCAGTTTTTTTTGTGAAGATACGTTAATGTTCTCGCTTGAATGGGCATCGCCTGGCAATGACCAGCCATCAATAAACAATGCAGCACGACCGCCTTGGGTTCCGCATGGATGCGGTTGAGACAGTCGAGGTTAGGCTTTAGGATAAGGGGATAGAGTCTGCGTTTCGCTTCTAAATTGCTGCTCATTTTTAGACTTGATAGCACACACGGGACTAGATTGTGAATGTTCAGCCTCTATAACAAGCAGTATTGGGAACCCATTATTGCGAACAAGGCAAACAGATGTATGACACTAAAAGAACTTGGTCTCTGATCGTGCCGTATTGTTGCCATTTGTTACTTCTCACCACAAGCCAGCAAACGCGTAATTGCAAAACGTGTAATATTAAAACTAATGATGGCGCATATGAAAATAAGACGAATGTGTGCCAGCAACACAATAGTTCCAACTGTACACGTTATCCTACGTTAACGACAAAGAAGCACTGCATTTGTTCAATCGCCAGGGCCCAACAGAGACGCCGCAAGAATCTCATGTTATTACCCCATTGAGACAGCCAGCAATAGTGGAGATTACTGCATGCGGTCAGGAGGAGGGCCCTTTCCGTACACGCACACTGTATAGGTGCCGCACCGCCCAGGCGCTCTCCATGGTACTGAACGTTAACACCAATGGCCACTTAAGGGCTACAGCATGGGGGGCTTGCAAGGCACAGAGTAAAACATGGTAACGTCTGTGGGTGACTCATTAGCATTTCTCTCCCTTCATTGTCCACTTGCATGTTTTCAATAATGAAATGCATTCGTTTTGTGTAACATGTCAGCACGGAAACGTGATCCAGGCATTTAGAAAAAACAAGTGACCCGTAATTTCTTAATGTGCATTAACTAACGCCACGAACATGAGAACATACCATAAAAACGCGACGTCCGCATAAACAACAAGACGTACGAAATTAACTGAAAAAAAACAGTGTTCTGAAGGAAAATGCGCACTCTAGTTCAGCTTTTACTGTACACATGCAGACACTGCTACAGAGTACAACAGGCTCACGTTTCACACTCAAGGACTCAGTCGCGTTGTTGCTGCTATTATTATTTGCAACTTGCACACACGCTGTGAAAAAATAGCAACAAGCACAACAGCAAACCAATACATAACAATTCCCTACCCTAAACAAATGGTAAACATAAAAATAATGCTTGACTTACGTGTCCCATCAAACCGCGTTGCAATCGTGTCCAGGAAGGTATTTTGCGGGGCAAGCAATCCTTTCATCACTGGCATCTTGATCCAATGTTCTGGGTGCAGCCATCAAATAAAAAGTGTTAATCTCGCATCCACACGGAGCGGGTAGGAGTCCCGGAGACCCGAGTTTGCCTCTCGCGCTGGGTCACGCTCTCCGCGCTCCACGAACGCAGAAGTAAACACAGCGGCAGGGCGCATTGCATCCTCACATCGTCGCGGCTAACGCGCGGGGCACCGCTGACGATCTGTTACTTTATTTAAAAAAGAGAAATAAATAAATAGAGGGGTGGTGCTGCTGGTGGTGGCAGGGGGATGGGTGGGGGGCGGTGGACGTTGTGGGGAAGGTTCGTGGAGGAGGTGGGGTGAGTTTGCCACTAACACTAACACCGCGTGTGCGTAAACCGAGCGTCGTCCACTTGATGCGAGCTGGTATGACTCCAAAAAAAAACATGACATGTATCTTGCGGCAACGAACGAGCTGTGGAGTGGTGGTCGAACAGTCCCGCCCCTTAATATAAGCCCTTTTATGGAGCCCCTGCGCTAACACAAAGCGGGGGACCCGGTATCCGAGCCGCGCCTGTGTAAGCAGCTGACATCACACGCCAAGTCGGACTTCACCATTATGCGCGCCTAAGCCACGCCGCCCCCTTCTCGTGGTGTAATTATGCAGTATATATATCGGAGTGCATTACACATGCGTGTGGGAGGGTGTGCCGAGCATTAGAGTGGAGAGTACGTGTTTTATTTTTAACCAATACGCTGTTGCGATGACTCGCGAGACGCGTGCAATCAAAACACGGTGCCAATGGTTCCAATGGTTGATGATGGCGAATGTTCGACTAGGAGACACGCTAATGCACGTTCCATGCAGTGAGGATGTGCACATGTGATGCATGACACTTGGGTCCGATAGCTAAAGCGCTGGAACAGCAGTGTGCGCGGTGCCTATGACTTGCTCATCCGACTCCGAACGCGCGTGGATTCGATCCATGCCAGGTGTTCAGACACGACCGCTCAGCACAGCTGATAGAGCCTTAACCGAGTCACAGCTCTTCAACATCAGCACAACTCTTATGTGAAGCCGCTGCAACTTGTGATTTCGCATTTGGTGCCAACACTACACCCATCTCCAGGTTGCTGTCGCGATGGATTAACAAACCAGAGGCTGTCGGTTCTACCTCCCGCCGCGATAGTTGAAAGCCTAGCCACGTTTTTTTTTACTTTCTGCCTCTGCCCAGCGAGTAATATAAATAGCTACAACATAGTTAATCGATTTGCCTACTTGTTCGTGGCGGTGTAAGATGTGGATACTCCCACCTATGCCACGACGTCAAAACACGTGGTCTCTCTTGAGTGGCGTCGGCCCTTCTACTATCAGTGGCGAACAGAAAAATGATGGGCTGCTCTTTCATCTATTAGACCGGCTTACATTCACTTTCACAAAAGTCGTCCACGCAAATAATTATCCAAATACCCCAGGTGGAATTGTTTGTTGAGATTGCCCTTCATGTAGGGTTATGGGATCATATCAACATGTTACAGACACCGCCGATACACATCACCTTGGGGATTCGCCGGTTTGTGGTGATTGAGTCATCGGCGCGTCATTAGGGTCCTTAGGGTATTAATAGAAGAAGCATAATGGAATTTTATGGAGGTCATTCTAATCGATCTCTGTGGAAATCCGTATTTAAGTGAACGGAAATCGCCGATCAGTGACGGGAACCAATGTTTAGCCGTTATCCATTCGTCGCCTCCTTACAGCGCCTCTAGCGACTGGTTAATGCATGCACTTTGAACGCAACGTCTAAGTACGCTGTGGTCTCTCAACAAAACAATTCCATTTCAGAAATATTTCCATGTTTGGTTCACCGTCACCATCAATGACGAGCCACTGCAGAACGAAGGCCTCCCCAAGTTGTCGCCATCTCTCGTGGCCCTACGATGAAGTAACGTGACTCCTACACACCTGAGCTGAGCAAATCGTTTCTTTCCTTGGACATTGAGTTGGCCGGGTTTTCTAACCTCCTAGCGACAGATCCTGCCCAAGCTCACATTCACATCCATAACTTACATATGTTGTCAGTCTACAGGTTTCTGATTCATGTCATAGTAGACTATATTATTTTTCATTTTTCTTAAGTTACATTCCTCTGTTAAGTTTTATGTATCAAGTTTGGTTGACGAAAAAAAGATAATACTCATAACTACCGACACTTGGCCATGGACGAGACACGGATACGGAGGCATGAGTAAGCCGCAGAGAGGAGAGGTAGCCACGCGGTCAGCAGGAGCCAACATGCCAGAACCTGCTTTCCTACATATTATGTTCTCAGCCAAATTAATTAAGAAGTCTTTTTTTGTAGGAGCAAACCGAAGAACCCAGAGGAAAACTACACAGAACAGGGGAAGAACACAAACGCCATGCAGAAAGGCAGGAACCTAACTGTATCGGCAAGACTTTGTGTGGGGTGCAAATGTGACGATGGTAGCTTATTTTCATCTCAAAAATATAGCCAGACTGTGCAACATCCTGTTACCCTCCGATGCTGAGAAGCTAATCAACATCTTCATATTTTCAAGAATTGATTACAGCAATGCACTTATTCCTGGCGTCCCTGCTTACTTTATCAATCGACTCCAATGTGCCCAAATTTCGGCTGCTAGAGCCTCAGCCGCGCTCCGCTTCACGATCACATATCCCCAGTGCTGGCGTCTCTCCATTGGCGACTAGATAAATCTCATCTCATCTCATTGTCTGAAACCGCTTAGTCCTATACAGGGTCACAGTGAAGCCGGAGCCTATCCCGGCAGACACAGGGCGCAAGGCAAGGATATACCGACGATGGGACGCCAGTCCATCGCCGTACTAGATAAATACAGAACTGAATTCAAGACCCTCCTTTTCACGAGCGCTACTCCGACATACATTCGTGACCTACTTCATGCACCCTCAACACAACTTTGATCCTCTAATACGGGTTTCCTGCATGTGCCCAGGTCGCACCTGCGTTCGAGCGGTGATAGCCTTCTCGCGTGCTGCTCACAGACTCTAGAACTCATTTTTTTGGAAATTCGGTCAGCTGGACATCTTCAAATCCCATCTCAAGGCTCATTTGTTCCGAAAGGCCTTCAAGTCCTCTGGCTGGGACTGTTGATGCTGCTCACTGCTGTGTGCTTTGATGATGGCGTACTGGTGATCTTTTGTAACCCTTGGGTGAAAGGCATTTTTGAAATACGACTTTGTTTACTGCTGCGCCACCCTGCAACCCCAAAAATGCACCCACAACCGTTCTCAAACACCTATTTATTGTCATTTTATCCTGGCCTACCTTTAAAAACTGCCCTAGATATATTATTTTTCCAGTTGCGTCTCAGTTGTAAATTTCAGAAATGATGACGGCCTTGGGAGGCCTTCATCCTACAGCAGATAGGGCAAGACTAATGCTGATGATGAATACTTCATCTGCATGTTTAAAAAATAAACAAAAATACACCCGAAAACTTAAGACCGTTGGGTTGAACGATTCATAGCTCGTTAATAAGAGTACATTTCAACTTTGCTGTCAGCAAGACATACTTTGGATATTTTGCAGGGGATAATTAGATGTACAAATAAAAATTGGGTCTAATTATACAGTACAAAGATTAACTGGTAAGTAGTTTCTTCTATTTGTTAATATTACAAAGCAAAAAAATAAATAACTCTGAAACCTATCGTCAAAGGATGGAGGGATGGTTTAAATGCTAACAATTTAGTGAAACCTGTGACCTTCGTTGGTAGTTAGTGGTGGATGTGTACTGTTCACACTTTGGCACCCTCGACTTCAGATGACCATTTCCATATCAACTTCGTGTCATCGCATCACCACTTAATATTACATTAAAATGTAACATTTCATCCGTAAGGATGGACTCACCTTCAAATCACTAGGAGGTAAATCCAAAATTGGAAGTTATGGGTTTGACTGTCAACAAACCTCTCGGTCTAGTGGCAGGGCTTAATTGGCGTCGCATTGTCACAAACCAAAATCCTTTCAGCGGAAAATTGGTATTTATGTCACTTATGATGTGATTGAGCATATGTTGATGTTAATGCTCTCGGGCAAGCACTCTGTCAAGTTTATTAAAATGTCTGATTGAGCGGCTGTCACGGATTCGGACTGAAATGCATTAAGCATATTCTCCCATGCACACAACACATATGCACAGCCAAAACCGACTGGGCGTGAATAAACATGTCACATATACATTCCACAGAGCAATCCTAACACATGCACAAATGAACTGGGCAGTTGTATGCATGCCGCATCTACACAAGATTAAAAGAGAATAAACTATGGAGAAAAGACAAGTGATGTGGCCCCAAGTGGGGAGCCACTTGCTTTAATAACAGCCCTGGGGTTTCCTGAGGCCATCTTGGGTACATGATGATGGGGCAAAAAGAACTAAAGTGTATGTGACTGGCAGGGTAAAAACATAACTTGACGGGGTCTGAAATATATAATTTCCTGCACACCTGCGGACCCCCAATTGGGGTCAATCCTGAACACGAGCAACTTGATATGAAAACCTCACATGGAAATTCAGTTAAGATTGGCACCGATATAAATTGGAAGGGATCTATTAGGGCCTCTATATAAGGAGGACGGCAAGAGCTGCAAGGGGGGCCCTGGAAAACACGGTTGCTGGAGAGACCGAACTAGCAGGGAGCATTGAGGCTGCATTAAGAATGTAACTTTGGCAGGCGGTGAGCAGTGGTTGAGGCATGCAAGCTGCCTGGCGCGAGACGAAATACCAGTGGGGACAATGCTATGCAAGGCAATGAACGCGTTGGTGACCTCCGAGCGGCGCAGGTTGAGCGAGACAGTCCGCTCCTTGTCCACCGCCCGAGACAGTAGCCAGCGACCATGCAAACAAAGGCCGTGAAACCGCATCTCCTCTCTGCCGGGAGAGGATTATGCTATGGCCAGCCTACACCACCCGCACGAGGGTGTATGGGTTGGGACTCCGCTAGGTCGTGGAAACACATTCATGTTCGCACACATAGCCGCGTGAGAGTGGGAGGACTGCTGCCTAGGTGTGCACCAACATAGTCACCTGCACACACACACAATCACATCTCCTCACACGCGCGGGCGTACGGGATATAATGGTGCGGCGTTGGGAACATATTTGCGGTATACATTTCGGTTTTTAGTTGGTTGATTCGTGCGATTAGATGCAGGCGAGAGCGCGTATTGTTTTGACGGTGACGCAAGTTATGGAACCGGTTCATTAGGGTAATTCAAATTATTCCATGTTGATGCAACTGCCTGCTGTCGTCTGGTTGGATCCCTCACACGGCAAGGCCTCTTCCATCCCGAGCCCACATTGTGAACCCGCACCGATCCTCTCCCTTCATTTGATCACTGCAGCCCATAAACGTGGGCCCTCTGACAGCGGTTTGACTGCACCAAAATAAAAACGGTGTAGGAGGCTGTTCTCGCTGCTGTCCGCGTAATGACACATGGTGGATTACCCGTTTGCCGGGTTAACATCTCCTGGCGAGTGAACAATTAGACATTTGCATCTGCATAAGAAATGCTTTTTTGTTCAGAGATGCTTCATACTGCTATGTCGCCATGGTAATAATTTACCTCTACGCCCGCGCGATGGACGCGTGCCGGTTCATAATGACCAACTGTTACGCGGAGACTACCGTGAGAAATACTCTGCTCTGAAAAACAATGATGCCACCAATCTTATTGGTTTTGGGGCTGAGTGATGGGTAGTGTTTGGGTACAGCAGAGGCGCAGTAATACGTGCTCTGAACCTGATAACCCTAGTTCGACTTGTAGCCACAGGGCAACATGTGGCAAGCAATATCTAAACCGGTTCTCAAGAACCCCCTTTATGAACCCACACTGGTCAGTGTGTCAAAAGAACCGTGAAATATCACACAATGACCGACGCGGCATGAGCATCTCATTCAGCAGTGGATCGATAAAGGCTGAAATTATTTCATGTATTTAATGGCTGTACTGTTTTAATAGACACGCTATATGAGCAAAAACATAGACGGTTTAAAATATAGTTGCAGTTATGGGACAGAATTAGCATGACATTGGCTGTGGCTCTATTTTACAGAGCATGATAAGACCTCTGTTCATATTCATGAGCGACGAGACCTTCGAGCAAGAGGTCTTATCAGCTGCCACAGCCTGAGCGGCAATGCTGGGGGTCGAGTTTCGACGGGACATGGGGAAGCCATGTATTTGCGCAGCACGGCCGCACGGCGAGTCGCTCTGCTGCCTTACAGCAACAATATCCTGGGTTGGAGTTCCGGTTCGTGTGCCTGTGTGTGGACTCTGCATATCCTCCCCGTGTCCGCTTCGGTTTTCGCCGGGTACGCCGATTTCATCCCAGTCCAAATACATACTACTTGGGTTAATTGTCCTAAATTGCCCTCGGTGCCCTGAGCTGGTGTAACTTGTTTGCCCGCTCCCCCGCTGGTCAACTGTTAAAACGAGCCGCATAGCTCAACGATTCTTTCCAGCTTAAATACAAACTGACTGTACCAACAATAAAAAAAACCTTGCTGACGTTCCCACAAGTCTGTAGACAGTGGCAATGCAACATCTGGGTGGCTTTCTGAAGCGTCAGGTTTTACAGCGAAATCGATGGTGTCTGCGTGCTCGCGTGTTTTTCACAAAACAATTTTTTTTGTTTAAAGTCCTGCATCGTGTGGATGGGTGGGTGGGTGGGATGGGGTCGTCCGTAGGCGAGTAAATGAAGCGCGGGGCTGTCGATGAAGACGCGGGGTGCAGTGCAGGTGAGGCAAGCGTGGGATAAGTGCTCATCTCGTCACGGTGCGATTGGCAGAAAAGGCGGAGACGACTAAATTCTCTGGCAACCTGAACTCATTAATAAATGAACCCTGTAAGACCACTAACGTGCAGAGGGGACTCTGACCGTCTTGAGAATTAGACGCGCGATCATGTTGAATATTCACCTTCGGGAGATGGAACATCAGCCGGCGCTGTAGTGTGCACGTAAGCAGTGAATACATTTAGCATCCGTAGAGCACGGATGTACGCTTGAGGCTTGCAGCGGTAGCAATTTGTCAGCAATAAACAAAGCTATATACTTTCATAGTCAAAACTCAAGATATAAACACTAAATAAAATAACAGCCGTCCGATTTTATTAGATTGTACCACTTGCTGCTCGGCATATCTGAGTTTTCATTCCACGTGCTGTGAGAGTCTATAAACTGAAAACACGTTGGAGGATTATACACCATAACTATAATATCCTATGGAGTTTTATAAAGTAATGTGGCCAAGTCAGAAGGCATGTTTTGACCCTGCAATGACTCCGAATGAAATGCAGTCATTTGATGACAGAAATAGAATGAAACCAATAATAGAACATGATGTCAAGAATCATAGATGAAAGCCAAAAAATGCTCCTGCATAGCTACATAACTACAGGCTGTGTGCCGAACTGCCTGACGTATGAGCGTTTAAACTCCATTATTACTTTTAAATCTTTGAATTGATATGTATGACATGTCAACGTGAAATCATTCCAGAGCAGTTAAAGAACACAAACATAACCTTAACATTTTTCCTTCGTAAACAGAGGTTCAAAAACTCAAATGTTTATCAAAATCGTATACAAAGGATTTGCACAAAAACCTACAAGTCAGTTTTGGATTGCACTTCACATAATATAAACTTGCACAATTTAATATAAACTTGCACAATACGGTTACGTAAAGGTGAAATTTTCTGTACCTTGTGTGTGTTCTTGGCCACAAGTACCAAGGCTATTTCAAACACAAATGACGATCTGCCAACATCAAACCTTGCCAGTTTTCACCTGCAAACCATCCACGACTGGCCCAAAGCCATTGGAAAAGAAGCACTCATCATGTCTGATCAGGACTGATGCCCCATCCCACGCTCAATTTGATTTCATAACGTTAATACGCGTAAAGGGGGATATAAAAGACCAACTATCAGAGCTACTACTTAAAGGTCTGGTCAGGAAAGGAAAAAAATTAGATTTGCCTTGGCATGCCGAGGTCAAGAGTTACATGTATTAAACGTTGGTTCCTGGCTGCAATGCAATGGCAAGCGCTCCACTAGGGTATAAATCACCATCTCGTCTCTAGCATAAATTTTTAAAATGTTTCCAAATATAATTCAGATATAACTACCATTAGAGTTTAATAAACACAAACTATGCAATAAAATAAAACATGAATCCAGTGGTTACAAACATATTAAAATTATCATATTTGTTTAGTGCAGCTGTGTAGACTAACACAGCATGTGGACTTATTGTGTCAACCACTCACCTGGCCGATATTAATTCAGCCTGAAAATTAGGTGTGCCACGTGTCCCTCGGCTTTATGGCACATCATTGTATGTTTTCTCCACGCATGTGTGACCAGACAAGTCACCTTGAGTTGCAACCTCATTAAACTGTGTCGCCACTCTACCTGGCTCACTCAAAACGATGCATCTTCTACTCACCCAGGAAAAAACCCTCACATTACTTGTCTTGTCTAACCATTTTATTGCCACTTCTTCCACGTCGGATCAGCTACACCAAGATACGACTATAACCAATTTAATGCGTCCCCCATTTATGTTTAAATGGATTTAGATTTTTGTTTGCTCTAATATGTAGTATATGAAGGTACTGCCGTATCATGATTTTGTACCTACATGTTGAAAGTATATTTAGATAAATGTATTTATTTGCTGTGCTGGTTTTCCCAACCGTAAGCTTTGTTGTTACTGACAAGCTACAGGTTGATAAAATAAACACAAACCTGAATTAATCAGTCATGCTTTGCAAGTGCAAATATACACTGAAAGCAATGTTAATTTGGCAAAAAGTCTAAAAAGGCTCAACCTGACACAATATGGCCCACCATCAAATATCCAAGACAGAAAAAAAACCGTTCAAGCACTGTAAATTTACCAGCCACAAGCCCTTCAGTGAATGAATGTGATCCCTATTCTCTCATGAGGCTAGAGGTGACAAATGGTTCCATAGCCTTGAGGGTCATAAAAAAAGCTATCCACACAAAATTATATTTTTCAAATAAAAACAGACCTTTCAAATGAAGACATACAACTACACCTCTGATCATTATACTGTGTGAAATGTTCATCGCTGGTGATATATCCGTAGTTCAATTTAAACTCAGAACGAAGTTCATGCAAACCAGCAGCACTGTCAAACCAGGCACACAGCTCATTGCATGAGCCTGCAAGAACACACAAGCAAGAGCTTTCAATACAGTAAACAGCACTCGAGCTCTACCGTTGAAGAGTGACATGAATACTGTGGTGCCACTGTCATCATTTGTATTAATGTTGAGCAACGGTGTGACGAAGTTACCTTTTACAAATTTCTATTCCCTGCATTATTCACTCTGCCCAAGTGACCTGTAGGAAATACACCTGTAAATAATAAGGTTTGTTTAATGTAGTGACTAACGGAAGACACAAGATAGACTATACAAATAACTTGTATTGATGTAGGTTTTCATAGCTCGATATGAGAATTGCTCTCGGAGCTACTCTTCGGTATAGCTGTGTCAAGCGTTGGTGCTCCCACCTTCGCAACAATTCACCTACCACATTGAAGGCATCGTTAGGATAACCCCGAAGGAATATTCAAAGAGATAGGAGAAATGCTAGACACAGCTATCCCAAAAGGGCAGCTCTGGAGAGCAATTATCAAATGATTTGGGACAAAGATTGTTGTCTCCATGAAGAATTCACCACACAGGTCTTATCTATTCGCATAGTTTTATTTTAAACCACGAGTATCAGCGTGCACTACAGTTTCAGAGGCTAGTGCACACTAATACAATACCGTTCACACTTAACTAACGGTATTCATACAATAGGATTTCTCAAGTCCGCTCATCTGTAGCATCCGAAGCTGAAGGCATATCCTTAGTTTCATTTGCTGGGAAGTCAGACTGGTTGATGCAAGCAGGTTCAGTCACCTTTACATTCCCTTCACCAGTCTGTTCTGTGGCATTCGCAAATTTGACTCTCTTGATCTTGATCACCCGAGGGGGTGCTCCAGACCCCGGTGCGGTACCTGCCAACACGTCTGCTCTACCGACATGTGTTTGCAGCGGCTGTTGCCGTACTGACGCATCTTGGTTTGGCTGATCTGACGTGGAAGAAGTGGAAGCCACAGCGATTCGAGGGGACATTGACAAAGTTGCTTTGTCTGTGGTGATTTTGTCAGACGGTTTGTCGACCACCAGTGATTTTCTTTTCAGTGAAATTATATTCTTTTTGCCGACTGTCGAATTGCAGCCCAAAAGGGTTTCATTGTGGCCAGTGACTTTTATTTTTGTGCAGGTAGATGATCCAGAAATTCTAATCGGTTTTCGCCCATCCTCTACTTTCACGTTTATACACTTCCTGTTTGAAAGAAAGTGCAGAGTGACATTCAGGAGGAAAGAAAATCCCACGACATTTCTATTTTTAGCACGCAAACCAAAAGCCATAAATGCTGGCACATTTGCATATAGACATACAGAATAAGTATAGCAACATTTCTTCACGTATATTTGACAGTCTGTATGACTGTACTGTATACAATTATGACACTTTAATAATCCTTTTGAAGCGTGTGTATTTGTGTTGACATAAAACTTTACGCAATGGAGCACAAATGGAAACATTGTGTCAGCAATACATGTTAAACTCTTCACGTTTTTCAAACAGGGCACTGCGAAGATAAATAAAACACAACACAAGCATCGTTGCTGGCTCGTGGCGGGCACACAGCCGTTGCCAAGGTACGCACTGTGCATAATGGCTCACCGCTTGGGAACGGGGGATGTCGCCTCGTTGGTTGCTCTCAGGGTCCGACCCTCGAGGGTCCAACACTCGACCAACTCCCGCTGCAGTCGCCAGTAGCTGATACCTAACACATGAGACACAGGGGAAAGGAGATGACAACTTTCTCGTGCTCGCTCGTGTTAGGCGATAAGACAACACGAGTCATCAGAATTGGCAAGTGAATGTCCATAATTGACCTCGTGGCCACAGCCCGTTGGAAAGCTGGCCCATAAAATAACTGCTCATAAAATATATTTACTGCCATCAGTGTATTGATCTGCCACATGCTTCGGCAACTGGTACAATGAACAAAGAAACATTAAACTCCAAAAATCTCACCTTTTTACCAACGCTCACAATAACCCGAGGCAGGCTCTGCCCCTCTGAATTCGTCAACGTGCACACGGTCAACGAAATATGTGCGCATTACAAACAGAATTTATTTATTTTTTAAACATGATAATATCATTAGGTTGTCTTTCGCTTTTTTTGCATGCACGAACGTAAGCAGAAATATTGGAACGTTGCAAATACTAAAATCTAACAACGTTTTTCATTCAAAGTCAAGTGTCCTACCAGTCTTGCAGTAGTATCATTTTCTTAGGTAAAGAAAAACAGCAAGCTAACAATACATGACTTATGAGGATATCAAGTTAAATAAACAGAGCGACACAATACCATATAAGACATACCTCTTCCTTCCCAGGAGCCAAAAGCATCCATCATGCTTTTCAACTCAGTAGCAGTATAATAACTCCAGATGTATTGAACATTGTTTCCGGATTCCCTGGTACACAAGGAACATTTAGGGTCATTTAAGAAAATAACGTTAACATGTCCATATGTGCAATTGCGTAAATCTCACTGACAAAACACTGCCGTAGTACAAAATCTGCTGCTGCAAGGCTCTAAAAATACAACTCAATGCAATGTGCAAACAATATAGTTGCGGGCATTAATATGTGAAATCACAGTTCCGGGGGTGGGAATAGGATATGGAAATTAGTGTCAAGGTGACTTAGAAGCGGACTCACACAACAAAGAACACACGCATCACGCCCACACATATAAGGAGACAATAGAAGCCGCGCACGAACACTTCGCCTGAGGATGCCTCCAACGTGTGAGGCGAAACGTCGCGAGGAGAGGAGAGAGAGCCATCGACGCGGCTGTCCCGAGAGAGCAGCTTTTCGAAGCAATCATCATGCATCGAGCCGTGAAAACATACATCATTACATGTGATGAAACTGTCGTTTGGTTCAATGTACCGCAATAACAATTGTTTTGTGGCTGAGCTGAACTGATTGTATCTTTACTCACGACATTACACCGTTTGGCAGCGTCCTCACCGTTTGAAGATGGTCTTGCTTTTAAGCCTGCCTCCCAGCTGCTGCTCAATAGCCTGCTCTCCGTCGGCCCTGTTCATGTACACGCCAAGGACGCGGCTCTCGCAGCTGGCATCGCACGTGTTCAGGTAGTGCAGCACCCACACCGTCGGCTCCATGCACACCAGCCCGTTCGCTTCACACAGCTCGGACAGAACCTGCTCGGGAAGAAGAGTGCATCTCGACTCATGTACGTCGACTCCTCGTCTGTCAAGCCACTGCTGAATTGTGGCATCCCCATACCCGTGCTGGATGTGGCGGTAATTTAGGCAAATGGCAACACACTGGTCGGTGATAGTTGGCAAAAGTTGAGAGCATAGATGAGCATAGAAGTACAGTGGAATAACTGACATTTCTACGCTGTCCTCGTTGCTCACCGCTTATTAATTATTATTATTATTATTTAGCAGATGCCCTTATACAGGGTACCTTACATCATCACACATACACATTTCTAATAGATATATTTCTGAGTCGTTCCATCTTCAAACGAATACCTTCGCTTTTGAACAAATATATATTACTGAGTTACAATTAAGATTTGCTCTTAAGAGGTGCCCTTTTGGGTAGACGTGTCGAGCGTGCCTTCCCCGTCCCTCCTTCTCGACGTTTCGCTTCCCACGTTGAAGGCATCATCAGAAGCAAGGCTTCTGAGTCAGGGCTTTGACCGATCTTGGGCCACCCCTAGCTCCACTCAACCTTAAATGAGCACGTGGTGCGATATGTATTTATTGAAGTGGCCGGCGTGGTGCTTCCCACCCGCTTGTTCGTGTGCCACCCGCCGGTGGGGTTAAATGTGGGTATTCTAGCCACGCCGCGAGCTCTTGGGGTTGTCTGGTGCATGGAGCAGTGGCCCCATTAGCAGGCGTAAAGCAAACCAGCCAATCAAACACAAGATCTACACTTAACCCTATTCAACTAGCCAATGGGGCGCTACGTCTAGCCCTACCCTTAACCCTAACCTTGTAGCCATTCAGCCGCTAGTGTCAGCCCTGTCATTGACCCTGACCCTAACTCATAACCCAGAGGTCGGTCGACACGATTTGTCAGGACCCATTAATTACTGTTTTACTCTTTTATTCATTCTTGGTTCAGATTCGGCCATAGCACCGAAATTGCTCTGGTCAAAGTAGTTAATGACCTACTTGTCGCTGCTGATGAAGGCTTGCCAAGCATTCTTGCCCTCCTGGACCCGAGCACTGCCTTTGATACTACTGACCACCCCACCTTACTTGAGCTACTGGAGGGTATAGGTGTCTCTAACTGTGCCCTGCACTGGCTGAACTCATACCTCTCCAACTGGAAGCAGTTCATCAGCTTCGGAGCACGTAACTCAGATCCGTCCCGTTTTGTTTGGAGTTCCTCAGGGTTCAGTCCTCGACTTTCTCCTCTTAGGCATCCACATACAATCACTTGGCCTTATCCTGGGCAGCCCAACTCTCAGAGACCATTGCTATGCCGATGAATGACATCCAAATCTATATCCACGTATAGCCACGGGGTTAATGCGTCTGGTCTTACCGTGTCGTCCTCACTACCAACGATGAAAGACTGGCTCAAATACAAATTTCTTAAAACTAAATGGCAACTAAACAGAAAGTTTTTCTTGTCGGAACCCTGCACCATTCTCCAAGGCTGAACCCATCCAATTGATGCTTGACGACCAGGCCACTGAAGTTGCTAAGGCAATCCGATGTCTAGGAGTGACTCTTTACTCCTCACTCAGCTTCGAGACACACATCAACAAGGTGACGAAGGTAGCCTCTTTCTATCTCAGAAACGTAGCCAGTCTGCGCAACATCCTGTCACCCTCTGATGCTGGAGAAGCTAATACACATCTTCGTCTCTTCACAAATTGACTATTGCAATGTACTCCCTGGCACACCTGTCCACCTGATCAATCGTCTCCAAAGTGTGCAGAATGCGGCTACTAGAGTCCTCACTCGCACACCCATCCACAATCACGTATCCCCAGTACTGATGTCTCTTCACTTGTTACCGGATAAATACAGGATTGAATTTAAGATCCCCCTTCTCATCTACAAGGCTCTCACTTGCACTGTTCCGACATGCATCCGGGACCTACTTCAGGCATCCTCCTCAACCCGACCACTCCGAACCTCCAATACGGACTTGCTTCATGTGCCCAAATCGCACCTCTATTCAATGGGTAACAGAGCTTTCTCGTGCGCTGCTTCTAGACTATGGAATGCCCGTCCATTGGAGACTCGATCAGCTGAGTCTCTGAGCATCTGCAAATCTCGTCTTAAAACTCACTTGTTCCGTAAGGCTTTCAAGTCCTCTGAATAGGTCTGTTGATGCGGCTCAATGTTGTCGTGCTGGGATGATGGCTCTCTGACGACCTGCGCCTGCTCGGGAACATTTATTCCTTCCTTATTTGTTAAAGAATTGTTATTTTTTTCGCTTATTTTATGTCCTATGCTATTATTTGACTTTCAGTTGAACTGTCCTGAGTTGTTGTTGTTGACATGCCATTCTCACCACAGCTCAGATTTGTAAGAAAAAAAACCCAAAAAATAATTATTGTTGCTGATTTGCCATTCTTATGTAATTATTGTTGACATGCCATTCTCTCCGCAGCTCTGTGCAGCGCTTTATGACCCTGGGGTGAAAAGCGCTCAAGAAATGTAATTATTATAATTATTATTATGTAAATAAATAAATGGGTACTGCCGAGAGAGCAGCTTTTCGAAGCAATCATCATTATTACCACCGGTTGTCCAACATTGCGGTGTCAAAGTGTTATTTTCAGATCCATAAGTAATGATTGTATTGTGTCTCAAATAGTTTCTGAAATTAGGTGAGTTGCTCGGTGATCCTGATTGCTATTGAGCTGTCATTCCACACTGCTTAGGCCAGAGTAGTGAAGCAGTGAGCCTTGAAACCCGGAGAGCGGAAGTGTGGTGCGACCAATCGACCACAAGTTGCCTGGCGGAGACAGCAAGAGGGGGTGTTCGGAAAAGATAGTGGAGCAGAGATAAAATGGAGTAGATATGTGAAGACAGCGATGGGTAAGAACCAAGATTTTGAATTAGATCCATGCAGTCACCGGCAGCCAGTGTAGACAGCGAAATAGACATCAAATGGGAAAAGCAGGTAACAGAGAAGACTTGGGCGAGCAGCAGAATTTTTAACAAGTTGATGTGAAAGGATGCGCTGCAGCCAGACTAGCCGCAGAGCTAGCTAGAGAGTTGCAGTAATCCAGCCGGGATAGAATCACAGCCTGGACCTGGAGTTGAGCAGATTCCACAGTAAGAAGAAAATGAAGAATGATATTGCGGACGATAAATAAGTTAAAACCGACGTAAACGAGATAGATCGGAGATGCAGAGATAATATGAAAGAGAAGAATCCAGGGTGATGCTAAGGTTTCCAAAAGAAGACGAGGCAGAAATAGTTATCGAAACAATAAAGAGGGAAAATAAAGGACCATGTGAAATGGGTGCAGAAGATGCCAGAAAAAGGACATTTGTTTTTGAAACAATTAATTCGAAATGGTGCTCATACATCCACGATACAATGGCCAGCAGACACAAAGATATTACCAAATACTTGTCTGAAGAAAGACAGAACTGGACATGGTTGGCATACATGTGATAATAATAATTTCATTTATAGAAGAAAAGCCAAAATAGGTTATGAGCTAAGAAAGTCGATATATGAAGAGAAAAACATAGGGCTAAATATCAAACCTTGAGGAACAGTGGATAAGTACAATTAGCGAGACTGGAAGAGAATCAAATTAGTGCAGTTTCACCATACCCAAGCTGCCAGAATATTATGGAGAATAGAGTCTCAACATAGATCGGCAGCAGACTACAAACTAATAGTGCACTCTGCTTCCCTATTCCAGCATGATCTATGCTCACACATGCTCAGCAGCCAAGGTTGGACAAATTTCAGAAAACGTGGTCATAGGCAAGGCTGTACCACTGCCCCGCCATATAGGCATCCCAATTAAATGGATTTATTTTGGTCAATTTATTCCAAAAACAAAAACAGCCTTCTCAATAATAGACCACAATGCCTTCAAAAGAGACAAAGACAACTACGTTTGCTAGCCATTAAAAAACCCTCAAGACAAATAACTTGTTACCACATGTATGCTGTTTATAATGAGAACACTTTCACCTGAAGCATTAGGACAGATTTTTCAAAAGTTGTATGAATGTTTACACTATTTTAGAGTTCTAGCAGTGTTTTTTTTTTGCTAACAATGTTTACCCGATTTAAATACGTGGAACTTTCATCTGTTTCCAAACCACATATATACTGTGCTGAGGACATATCATTTGGAAGACTTCAGCACTGAGATCCTGCATTTGGTTTACTGCTGGACGAACCGGATTAACGAAAATGAAAAAACCGTAAAATAACATCATAAAAGTTCAATTTGAAATCTCGTAATAGCAAAAATTTAACACATTTATCAATAATGCCATAAAAGGACAAACATATTGTGGACAAATGTCCAGGAAATTACACTGATAATTGAATAAAATAATTGTCACGAACAATTTTAAACTGAAATCTGAAAATTACTTTACTCTGATTATATTATGTATGTTAATGCTGTGTTTTTTCTGTCTATACCTTTTAATTTGCACACAAGCAGCAAACGACCAATCATCTCAAGAATGCAGTCATACCTGGTGAGTGTCCACCGTTGTCCGGGACTGGTACGTTTCCATTTCGTGATGCAGATGTCCAGACAAGGAGTATGGGAATGGGATTCCAAAGTAATCTGCCTCTCCCTCCAGGGCGAGTCGGGTTTTCTCATCAGCAGGAATAGTCAGCACTCCATGCAGGTAATCCAACAAATACTTAAACATCTGTCCATCCCGCTCAATAACACAGGCACCTGTGTGAAACAAACGTTGGGTTATTTTACAAATGTTAAACACACACGTTAACATCTACAGAGATGTTGTCAATCGACCGCCGGATGATAGCATCTCTAGTGCTAACTGGTGGGAATTTAAAATGTTGCCATGCAAGGAGGGACTGGCAACAGTGATGGTCATGAGTAACAGAGTGCTCTATTCCAACCTGTATCGTCTTGTTTCAATGGGAAGCGGCCACTGAACATTGCGCTGAGCATGGAATCTTTGTATCGGCACAGCGACTCCCGTCGAGCAGTCATTGCCACTCCACCAACGTTGAGGCGCAAAATGTCCTCAACATGGCCTTCATCTCCACCCAACCCGTTCATGATCTGCATCCATGGAAGAGAAAACAAGCATAGAACGCCTCTCGAGGTGCTCAATGTGATGATGCATTGGCATTGGTGCACAAGCGTGCTTAACAACAACAAAAAACTCAACGCATCTATAAATTACACTCTGACCTCAAAAAATAAAATATATAATGGGCAACATTTTCGGCAAAAAATCTGAACTTCATAGCACATTCAGAGTTGGTAGATGGGCAATATATTATGTGGTTGGTATTAAAATAAGTGGCACAAGTAAAATGCTGTGACCAATTAAATAGTATATGATTAAAATTCTTGGGAAAACGGCACTAATATTTTTAATTCACCCCAACTCAAAATTAAAGGGGATTACAAAAGCTACACTCGATGAATTACATGATGAAGCTGCAATGTGAAAAACTATACAATGCACAAAAATAATTACATTTCCCACTAACAAGTGAGCGAAACAGCGCCCAGTGTTTTTATATCGCCCCAGGAGATGCATCAGCCAACTTATTAAAACGTAAAAGTTTATTTTTTTTATTTGAATGGATTATTCTATTTAAAGGGCCACCATTAAAACCACACTACGTGCCGTGAATTACACGTTTGCCACAGCAGCAAGCTGGCTATCATGATCTTCTTGTGTCTTATTTGAATCCCTGGGCAGGAGATGGTGACCTTACAGTGGCCAACCTGCCATGTATTCTCAGGTTACAATCACAGTGAATACAGATATGATCATCGAAGGGAAACGCCGAAAAATATATTACTTTAAAAGGGACACCAATTTAACTCGGTCCTCCAGTGTACCAACTAAGCACGGAAGACCACGACATTGCTTAAGAGGAATAGCAAAACACCAAACTCTGGTAATAATCCCTTCAAAGAAACCAAATGCCATACGCAATGTAACGGAATCTGAATCTCTTACGTATGCATTGCGTCCCGGACCAATGTAAGTCCTAAATTAGTTCGTATTCCTATGAACAGCACGACTTACGGGACGGGGGTATCGGGGCGTTACATACAGGAAACCGGGGCACACAGCATACCGACGCCACTGAGATATTACGTTTTAAGACATAACGAGAAACGCAAATACATGTGCTTTTGTGTCGAGTAACTAAGTTTGCACGCACAGGCCGGGTGCACAAGCGGCGATGTTGTGACGAGTGAACGGGCGGCTTCATCGATTTAAAACACTTAGCGCGCACAAGTTTTAAACACCGGCATCGCTTGGTCTGCAGCGGGTGCAGTAAGTTAAGCCTTGATATCTAAATTAGCTCATAGGGGAGGAACTTGCGGGGAAAACACCCTTCTTGGTGTATCTTAACATGTGTAAATGATTGTTCACAATACGGAGACATTGCCGACAGAGGCAAAAGCGTAGCGGCCATCTCCGAACAATTAAACGACAACCTACCACTACCGGCTCCGAACGCCAATTACCGAACAAACGTAAACATCACGGTCACAAAGACTTCGCCGAGCAATGCAATTTTAGGCTATAAACAAATCAACCGTCCCAATGTTATGGACAAAGCGTAACGAGTCCCTCGTGAAATACAACGCGGCCAGCGGGCCGCCTCGCTTACCGTTCCCGCGTCTGGCGTCGCTAAGTCTGCGAGCGATCCAGGCAAGCGTGGGGATTGAGGAGCGGCCTACACGGTGTCGCTCTCTGGTGATTTTTCAACTGACGACCCGTCGTGCGCGGAGCAGTGTTAAATCGATGTTACCAGCGATATCTTGGCGTAAATAATCACGTTTCGTCAAGAAGCGTACAAAATGTAATGATCGATTATAGCTCGACGGCCCCTTTTACCAAGTGCTTTGTTAACGACACGACCACGGGTGGCGCTGTTGAGCAATAATGGCTCAACCTTACAAACTACTGTACTTTAAACATACAATTGTCCTGTAACAAGGCAGACAAGAATGAAGCTAAAATCGCATCTCATTGTCAAAACGGCACACAGGGCGCAAGGCAGGGATATACCCACGATGAGACGCCAGCCCACCACCGGGCACTGAGGGCAATTTATTCTGCAAGCCAATTAACCTATGCAGCAGCATGTTTTTTGGACTGTGGGAGGAAACTGGAGTGCCCGGAGAAAACCCACGCGGACACGGGGAGAACATGCAAACTACACAAAGGCACCCGAGCCGAGATTCGAACCCGGGCCCTTCTTGCTGTGAGGAGCCCACTGGGCCACCGTGCCACCCTTGAAACTAAAATGTTAATAAATAAAAACATGCAAATGTAGAAAATGCATCAAAATGTATGAAATAGAATTTTATAAATGTCCCATTCAGTTTTGGAGTCTTGACACATTAAACTTGTATTGCAATATTTTATTATACGTTGATTTACAAACATTTCAACAGTAGTTTTGTGCAATGCAGCATTATGAACAGTCACTTTAAAACTTGTAAACTTTTCAAAAATGTAACAGTTTGCAAAGTTCCAACACAGAGCAAAAAAAATCCATATGATTGAGATTCTGGAATGAGCATTGCAAATATGGTACACGCTTCTGCTGATGTGCCTAAAAGTAGAACACATCTCTTCAAGTAAACGACAGAAAGTTAAAATACAACAGTGTACTACAGACAGTCTTTATTTTAAGGAGTTATTTTATGACAAGTAGCCATAATTATAACGGGTGAAAGCTTTAGTTGAGTCACGATCTCAGATGAGGTACAATCTGCTTTACATTTTCAAAGAAGCAATGCGAGAGAGCCATAGTTGCGGAGATTCTTTGGTTGGGATCGTACCGCAACATCAGCTGTAAAAAAAATAACAGAGGACAAACATCACATTCAATTAAAGCAACCCAATTATAAGCCTAATTGAAATGTCCGTTTCAAATCAATTTTATATGCGCATGTAATAACCAAACCGTTTTACAATACACTAAAAAGGAGAATCGTTGTATTCATTGAAGCCTATTAAACACGTTTCATTTTTTACATTGAAAACACAAATGAACACGTGAATAATCAAAGACACGGTAAGGATTTCAATGCAATTATTTCAATGTTCCCTTATTCACAGCCACTCAATCCAAGTGTGGTATTACAGATTCGACAGCATGTTGAGTATTCCACATCTTAACATGCAGCATAACCCAGAACACCACACTTGGATTTAAATACCATGTTTTCTTATTTTATGTAGGATAATAATGCTTTATGTATTTTTCAGGAGCAGAATTTACTCACACCAAGCAAGTCTCTTCCTTCAAAAGTAAGGGTGGGTACCACCTTGCTGAGCTCTTGATTAGCCCAACGCGGAAAGGTCACTTTGTAGTCTGGCAATTGTGAGACGCCTGGCCATACACCCTCGTTTGGTGTACCCAGCGTTCTAAATATTCGAAACAGCTGATCAATTTCTGAATCTCCAGGGAACAGCGCCCGCCGTGTCAACTGCAATAAAATATAGTTTTCACAATATTTCTGTAGTGGCCTGCATATGAATAGAAAGCACTGATGGATTAAGCAATGCACTGTATTGACCATTAGATAATTCACATCAGTAACATACATTTCTGATAAAAGGTTTACTGCAAAGTTACGGTATTGTTAATTCAATATGCCATGTATTTATGTTGTCATGAAACGTACCATTTCAGCAAAAATGCAGCCAATGCTCCACACATCAACAGATGTTGAATAGTACTTGGAACCCAGCAGGATCTCTGGTGCACGATACCAAAGGGTCACCACCTATTGACAAAGTTTGAGAGCTGCACAATGTTGCAATGTAACACAAGACACAAATTTTCAAAGCACAGAATTGTTTTCCAAGCATATGGGCCCTCTTACCTCATGTGTATACGTGCGCTGTGGAACACCAAAAGCCCTGGCAAGCCCAAAATCTGCCAGTTTGATGGCACCTTCGGCGTTGATGAGCAGGTTCTGAGGCTTGAGATCACGGTGTAGGATGCGATGGGAATGGCAAAAAGCAATGCCTTGTAGCAGCTGATATAGGTAGCTCTGATAAACATCAAATACAAGTTTTAAAACATGTTCCGTATTGAGAAATGTAACTATCGTAAAGTTATGAACCTATTCCTACGATGGTGTGCATAAATTGCTTAAATATTGCACAAAAACGAAGCGATATCTTACTTTCACCAGTGGTAATGGGATACCCGATGGTGTAGAATTATCCATAAACTTTTTGAGATCCTGATCCAACAATTCAAAGACCAGGTAAAGTTTCTTCTCGTTGTGTATTATGGTCAGAAGCCTATCCGAGCACAAAATGGGATTAATGGCACTCAAACAATAGAATAAAATAGTGTATTGTGTTAGAAAAACGTAATTACTATAAGGAATAAACATTATTTCCACACCTGACAATGTTTGGGTGGTTGAGTTCCCTTAAAAGTGATATCTCTCTGATGGCTGTACTTGGAACACCTTCAGTCTCCCTGTATGAAAATGAATAAAGTACAGAACATGTCTAAATCAAACACTAAATCATAACCACTGTATATTAAGCCAGGGAGGGCTTCTCAACCTTTTACATGTCGAGACCCACTTCGGTATAATAATAATAATAATGACATTCAGAGCGTTTTTCACCCGAGGGTCACAAAGCGCTTATGGTCTCCATATACCATGAGGCAGGGCTCACGGACCACTGACGGGTCGTGGCCCACTAGTTCATAATGGTGGCATTCAGTAATACTCCTATTACTGATAAAATCGGTGCCAAGCAATGTTTTTCTGGAAAGTAAGGTTTCAGGTCATGCGCAGAACAACTCTCTTGTAATATGACATTCCACGCGTATAACATGCATGTCAGGAGCGCAAATTGCCCTGCGCTAATATTGCCATGTGTCAGCGAAGGTATCCAACACCCTGAATATAAACACACGTGAAGTGTCTAGAAATATGAAAACGACAATTCGTATGGGCAAACCAGTCGATATTTTACAAGGTTGTCACCCGTCTCAAACAATGTGATCTCTTTAGTATACTATAGTCAAAACGCACAATTCGCATATGTTTCTTCCTTATTTGTTGAAGAAATTATTTATTTTTTGCTGACTTTATGTCCTATGATTTGTCGCTGCTGTTTGACTTTCGGTTGAAATGTTCTGATGTTGTTGTTGTTGTTGACATGACATTCTCGCCACAGCTCGGATTTGTAAAAAAAAACCCAAAACAGTTTTTGTTGCTGATTTACCATTCTATGCCGTTACTGACGTGCCGTTCTCTCCGCAGATCTGTGCAGCGCTTTGCGACCCTCGGGTGAAAAGCGCTCTATAAATGCAATTATTAATATATTGATTGGTCTACCTATGGCACAACCGGATTACAGTACACATGTTATTGCTTCGAAAAGCTGCTCTCTCGAGACAGCCGCGTCGATCGCTCCCTCTCTCTCCATCGCAACGTTTCGCCCCGCACGTTCGAGGCATCCTCTGGCGCAGCAGTGTACAGTACACACACAACTTTATATTTCCACCAGATATGCGCACTTCTGCAAGTCTCTCTGTCAAGGGAGGCCTTGTACATGGACGATCAACGACACGTTAAACGTTCCGCGCAATAACCGTCGCAAGGAGAAGGCAGGTATTTCATCTGACTGCACCGAAAATCAATTACAGTCAATATAAAGCTCAACATTTCATTAGCTTTCTGTGCTGCGTACGACTGCCAACACGGCATCTCATCTCTCATTGTCTGAAACCGCTTAGTCCTATACGGTGAGCCGGAGCCTATCCCGGCAGACACAGGGCGCAAGGCAAGGATATACCGACGATGGGATGCCAGTCCATCGCCGGGCACTGCGGGGCAATTTAGCCTGCGAGCCAATTAACCTATGCAGCAGCATGCTTACCCGGCGAAAACCCACGCGGACACGGGGAGAGCATGCAAACTCCACACAGAAAGGCACCCGAGCCGAGAGATTCGAACCCGGGACTTTCTTGCTGTGAGGCGACAGCGCTAACCACTGGGCCACCGCGCCGCCCCGACTGCCAACACGCCATCGCGAAATCGTGCAATTACATTAGCACTGTTAGCCGACGTTACCACCACGTTTTCGTTTAACTTCGTCGTGATTTCAACGCCGTTGAACGACGCCAGGGTAACATTAACACTCGAATGTAACAACCGACCCAACATGAGCACATGGGCCAGCATGACCCGCATTCAAACACGGGCCTAGTCACAAAGTAACGTTTCACACGACACGACCTGACGGTGCAGACAATGTCTAACACCGCGGACTCGTATCCCAACTCCCGTTTCTCCATTCATCAGCAACCCCAGCCATGGTCAGTCCACTGCTGGATGAAGGCCTCCCTCTCTACGTAGTTTCGCTCATGGGGGGGGGGGCTCTGTTGACCGCTCGCTAGCCCCTTTGCGGTTGGCGTCGACGGAAACCAAACGCCACCGGTGTTGTTATTCGTCACCCAGGCATCGAAGCGAAGGAGTGAATTTCGTGGAGCGCTTAACCGCGTCACCCTCGATGGGGCCGTGCACCGCCGAGGGGGTTCAAGCCTCCATCGCGCCTGAGAGAGAGAGAGACAAAGGACTGAGAGCGAGCCGCTTTGGGCAGCCTCCGATCGGCGGTGTTGCCGTTTGAAGGAGACGTGTGCGAGCGGGCCGTTTACGTGTCGAGACGAATCTTCTTGAGGGCGACGTGGTCGCCCGTTATCTTGTCGCGCGCCTTGTACACCACGCCGTACGTGCCCTCTCCGATCTTCTCCACCTTCTGAAAGTTGTCCATGGCCGCAGCGGGGGGGGGGGCAACCTCTCTCTCTCCCTCCTCGCTCTCCCCCCTCCTCCTCCTCCTCCTCAACCAGTCGACCCTCAAACAATGGCAATGTGTCACGACGAGAGCACGTGTAAGAAATGAACGTCCGCTTTCTACTTAATTGTTGCTCTGCAGTTGCCCGAAGACGTCCGGCGAGAGGGCGCGCGGTTGCTGTCAACCAACCGCTTTGCCGCGGAATCGCCGGCCGAGTCGCCTCGGGGGCGGTCGCCTCGACTCCGCCCCCGGCTCTCCCATTGGCTACAAGTTGGCGAGCAAGGCGGGGGGGGGCGCGCTGTTCGCGACTCATGAATATTAAGCAGGCGGCTGGAATTCGGCTAACTCTCATCTCATCTCATTATCTGAAACCGCTTAATCCTATGTAGGGTCACGGTGAGCCGGAGCCTATCCCGGCAGACACAGGGCGCAAGGCAAGGATATACCGACGATGGGACGCCAGTCCATCACCGGGCACTGCGGGGCAATTTAGCCTGCGAGTCAATTAACCTATGCAGCAGCATGCTTTTGGACTGTGGGAGGAAACCGGAGTACCCGGCGAAAACCCACGCTCACACGGGGAGAGCATGCAAACTCCACACAGAAAGGCACCCGAGCCGAGAGATTCGAACCCGGGACCTTCTTGCTGTGAGGAGGCGTCAGCGCTAACCACTGGGCCACCGCGCCGCCCGAATTCGGCTAACTCGTCAATGGCAATGCCACATTTTCATGTCAAGGGGCATCGTCCCGAAACGTCGGTCCCATGCTGTGCATGCATTGTCTGGTGCCTACGCGTGCCACTCCATTGCCTTGGGTTAGTGACGTCGGCAGCGTGATCAGCTGCTTGTCGCTGATAATGCCAAAAAATGGCGTTGATTATAATTTCCCGTTTAATCGGTTTAGTGGATCAGTACAAAATCTTTATAATCTAGCCCTACGTATACAAACCTCAAAATGTACACATGCCCACGTATGTACATTAACACATGTACATGTGCAAACATCTTAATAGGTAGAGGACTGCAGCGCTTGGGCAAATGTTGTCACCTGCCTACTACCTGGCTACTAACCTTTCCGATTACCTTGTCGTTCCTTGATGATTATGAAGTTCTATTTGCGTGAATGACGCGTTATATACAAAACTAAACACGATCGGTAGTTACCCTAACGCTGTTTATGTGCACACACTCGGGTTTACCATCTGTACACATTTTCCCACAATTATCCTCCTTTTAGAGGCAGCTGTCCTGGCAACTTTGTAAATTTTTCACTTTAAAAAGTCATTCAGCGTCTGGGTGTTTCCCAAGTTACACGTAATAATAATTATTGTATTTCTAGAGCGCTTTTCACCCGAGGGTCACAAAGCGCTGTACGGAGCTGTGGAAAGAACGGCATTTCGACAACAATAAAAATAATAACTTCACGATATGTCCCGACTTATTTTGCCTTCCAGGTGGCAAACTTAGCAAAGACAAACATCTCCCATATCGCATTAACAGTCTATCGGCTGCTGTTTGCGAGCACCTATAATAAAGGCCAATATGGCACACGGGTGGGTAGCCAGCAGTACGTCCGACCTTCTTTGTCTCTCTAGTGACGATGTTTACACACCTCAGCAAGTACTGCACTAATATTAGACTGAGTCGACTTAAGAGACCGATTTAAACATAGAACTCAAGTGGCCCGGTTCGAAGCACAGCGCTCTTAACTGCTCCATTAACGCTCCCCACCTAGCACGCACGTGCCCATAACACATACATAGCTGACTTACAATATCTCATCTCATCTCATTGTCAGAAACCGCTTCGTCTTGTACAGGGTCGCGGTGAGCCGGAGCCTATCCCGGCAGACACAGGGCGCAAGGCAGGAATATACCCACGATGGGACGCCAGTCCGTCGATTTACAATGTGTCCAGATCTAATTTTAAGTCATACATTTATTCATTGTTAATACCCACTTAATCCTGACAGGGTAATTGTAAGTCTCTTTAGACTCTTTTGACATCCATCAACACTTCAAAGTAAATCACAAGCAGAGAACAGTTGGTTGCCGAGACTTTGTGTGGTGGTCATCTGGGCCACTCCTCGCTGTGCAGGGGCCCTAACATTCAAACAAATAGTAGCCGCGAGTAACATTTTGCAGCATTTGGTGACCCTTGAAACCCAACCGAAACGTTGGCTTGGGATGATTAGACTATATGGAACACCACTGGTGTGGTCTGAACAGAAAATCTGTGAATTAATATCAACTCGTGAGTAAAATACTCGTGTTACATATTCACAGGCGGCAGGGTGGAGCAGTGGTAACGTCCACGCCTCTGAGACAGAAAATCCTGCCCGAAGTAGTTCGATTTCCACCTCGGGGGCCTCTCTGTGTGAGTACGTGGGTTTCCTTTGGGATTCTCTGGTTTACTCACGCAAAAATCCACCCATTAATTAATTGACCGATAATACAATAATATGTAGGACGAAGTTTCTGGTAAATGTTACGACCGACTGTGTGAATGCCCTCCCCACCGCTGCCATTTCCTCTCGTCTCCAACGCCGTGTCTCGTCCATGACTAAGGCGTACAATTTACACGTCTTACAAATTGCATTACTATTATTAGACCCTGCAAAAATAGGATTGTTTTTTTATTGTGTGCGAATTGTGTGCAAAAGTTTCATTTGAACGTTTAGGCTAAAACTCTCCTAATAAATAATACAGAACAAAATACTACAAGATAGGACAGAAAGGTCAGATGAAAGAGTTCAGAATTTCGACTCCCATGAAAAACAAATTTTAACAAACTCACATTATTTGCCAAATATAAATATTTAACTAGAGTTGTGTGTGCGCACGTTCATTACAATTTAGGTAAGTGTTTATCAACCAATAAAGCATATGATAGGTAGCTGATTTAGAAATTATGGTCTGTATAAAACAAAATGTCAACAAGGTAATCGGCAACCTGGCTGATATCTTTCATATGCTAATTTCATGAGCGAGACAAACATTGTGTACAGAAATTAAATGTACAAAATAGCTTACCTGGTTTCAAATACAACCGAATATAACTTATTATCTGAGGGAAAATTAGACCGTGCATTCAATGTTTATTTGATGACTGCATCAGCATACTTTTAGTTGTAAATGGATATGTTTCTGACGTAACTTTTATGCACCAAAAATAACATAAATCTAGCGCTGTATCGATGCGCTGTACTGCACGAGCAGCATTCACTATTCATGTGCATATGTGCATTGCCATTTATTGTAAAATTTCCATATCCTGCGTTCATGTGGACTCTTCAAGATACATACTATTTAGATAGCCCACATAGCTCTAGTGAATTAAAGTCTACATTTAGCAGTTAAACATTACAGTTCTTTGTCAATTCACTACTGGATGATGGTGTCTCTATGCCGCGATACCACGGTGGATTTTCTTTACTGAGCTGGAAAGTGCAGGAGAGAGATGGGGAACCCAGGACCAGAAATAGTTCACCACTGACGTTAACCATGACTGCAAAGCAAGCTCAATTCGCCAGGTTTACAGAACAACTACCCAATGCAGCAGTGCTTCCTTTCACAATAACCATCGAATTTTACAAATTGAGACCCATTAGAACAAAGTCGCTTGTAAGCGTGATATGAGTCAACAAGCGACAACAGTGTGGAGTTACAGAGTTTTTCGGGACAGGACAGTGCGATTGAGAAACCTGTGATTTATCCAGGTCGTGTTGTTGACCCACGTAATCGCGTGTTGGCGAGCTTCTGTTGCTTACCCATTGTCTCGCCGGTATTTGCATGAGGTCATCTGGGAGAGAGGCGACGGCCAGCAGCAGGGGGGGGGGACGGTTGNGTGATTGGCTGGGATTAGAATTTAAGCAAGCAAGGAGAGGCGAGTTGCTGTTCGAGTGGCTGTTTGGAGACGGAGTGAGGGAGTCATCAGGGAGAGTTGAGTCGTCAGTCAGTCATCCGGCCGTCAGGATGTAGTCGCCGCTCGTGTTCGTTATGCCCGGGCCCGCGCGCGCTGTTCAATAAAACATCAAAAGGCAAGAAGTCTCTGCTCGCTCGCTGAAAGACCGTGGAGTGAACGCCGATCCTCGCCGTGCTGTTACCGCCGAGTCGGCACAAGTCCGCGGTCCAAGTCATGGTGCCACAGCAGAATAGTCGTGAAACGCAGACCTAAATGTAGAGCACGGAAGAGGTCAAAAGATATATTTAGTTTCATATCACTATTACTAACGCACGAACTGTCGTAGTAATTAAGAATAATCATAATAATAAGTTAATCATAAGTTAATTAAAACCAGTAGTTTTTATTCGCCACTATATCATCTACTTCACTTAAAAGCCGACAAAAAAAGTCTATGCAATTCTGTACACAAGTGTCGCGAAGCGTGAGTTCTTCCGGTCCCCGGTCTTCCTGACCATCGCGATTGTGATCGCGTTGGTCATTCATCCTGACCTGCCAGGTCAGACATCGCTGGAACTCCACTCACTCTCCATCGTAACAACGGGAAAATCTTCATTGCCGGCGCCGAACCCGTATAGCACAGGCACGGAACCACCCCGAAATCCCCACGCAACTGACCGCCCCTCACTGCCCCCCCCCCTCCCATACTTATCCCCCCCTTCCACGCCATACCCCAGGCAATCATCACTCCAGAACTGGCGCCAAATTCCCCATCAATGTCTCGCTGGTTTCCCGCCAACCTCACCACGTGGCTCCGCCAATTAGTGAGAGCGGAGGAGGGGACGGGAAAAGCCCCCCCCCCTCCTCCGGGAGGTGGCGGGGGAAGGGCTGAAGGGCCCATTCCACATTGCGTGACCCCTGGCTGCTCCAGGCGACCCTGTCCACTTACATTGCCGTGACCCTAACCCCACCTATTCGCCCTGACACGGGTGTCCAGGTGCACCCGTGCTGGCACAGCGCGAGGGCTGCCACCACACAAGTATACTTATCCCAACATAAAGGATAATCTACCAATCGGGACACAACCTCACCACTGCTCATGTGATTCCCGATTTGAATGTATGAACCTTTCTAATCACACACCATGCATGACGAATTTATACTCGCAAATAGTCAACATTCCGATGGGTTTTGTGTGTGAGCATCAGGCACATGACAAGGCACATGCTTGCATCTTAGTCTGCCAAAATCAACTTGTGCACAGCAATATGCTGCGTGTGTGTGTGTGTGTGTATATATAAAAGCACAGGCATAGCCTTTTCCACACAATCTCAGCTGGGCCAACATAGCTCATCACATTCCCCATCCTATACGGCATGCCTCCTCCATAAGTGCTGATTACATTAGAGTGAAATAAAATGTACCGATGGCTGGTGTGTTGGCTGTCGATTGCAATGATCGTGGTGTCAAGGGAGGCATTTGCTAAGCTAAGTACGATCTGCTTGTACACGTCCAACTTACCACACTCCTTGATTTAGGTTTTGTACATTTAAATTGTAAAATACGTTTGTGATGTATCTCGCTAAAGTATACATCTGGATGCGTGCGGAGCGGTGGCTCAGCGATTAGCACGCTGGGCTACAAACCTGGCGACGCGAGTTCGAATCTCGCCCATTGTTCACACCAGTGGCGATTTTCTGAACCGATTTTGGGCCTCCCCCTAGGTCGACTCGACCTAAATAACTTAATCGTGGCAATGTGTGAACATTGGCCTCTAGCCACAAAGGCGGCCCAGGTATGGTGCTGGTCACCTACCTCTTAGCATGTCGCGTCGACCTTAATAGATGCTCCTTAACCGCACTTAGTCCTACAGCCTGTTAATGCAATACAGGGCATCCTTTGTCTTTGTTAATCTGGATACACATCCTTGATGCAGCGCTTGGAGGCAAGGGTTGGTGGATCACAGATATTTGTAACCTGTGTGGTGGCCAGAATATGGCAGCAGAGCAAGTGGACTAATGGACCCCTCTGTATGGACCTTTGATATCACCACATATGCATAATATTTTTTGGTTGTTTGTTTCTTTCCTCTAACACTTCTTCAGTAAATATTGTCACTTCTTCAGTGAACATTGTCAAACTAGATATAACTTCCGGACTTTATTGGAGTCTCGGTGAAGATTATTTATATATACATACATTTTATATTGCGTTGTACTATCGTGTTAAACATGCCTGTGATGCTTCCAACGATCCGTTCATTAAATTGGAGTTTTGTTGGGCTACTTAGACACAAAAGCAGCCATTGTGTAATTGTGCTACGTGGATTCCTGATCTAGATTACGAATGTTAGCAGTCTTGGTCTTGCCTATAATTAGCATTAGCTTGCATCACCCAAAAATTTCAAAACTTTCTATGTTAAATATTATGAGAGCAGAGCTTCTCTCAACCACTGCAATGTTGGAAGCAGATAAATATGATAAAGAGTGTTTACAGCCAGGACAAGTACTGAAGGCAGACTGGGATCAAAATGATGACAAAGAAGCTCGATAACCAAAAGTAACATAAATCACGAATGTGTGTATAATAGGGCTTCAATCGGTATGTGTTGTCTGTCTTCAAATAGGAATCCGGAAACAAAGACACTAACAGCCATGCAACAAAATATTAATTGTGTACGCATAATCATAGAGACACACAATGAGAATTACACTCAGAGACATTGGAACGCATTGATAAGAAGACGAGCAAATATGAAATCCTAACATCATATAGACTTATATTAATGTTGTTGGTCTGGATATATCGCCCAAAGAGATTATAGCCAGAGGAAGACGTTTGTGATGGAGTGGCAGTTAAAGAATGAAACACGTCCCTGTGATGGAACGCGTTTGTTTTATAGCAGAAATCCCTCATCGAAAGCTTCTGAGCTCACTGGGTACTTTATGCTGTAATAACATGCATGTATTTATCTACCGTAGAAATAGTGATGAGGTGAGCTAATTAACAGGAGATAGAACGAGACTGTGCAGGGTCCTGCCAAATTGAGTAGGACTTCGTTTGGCAGTGGATTGATCACTGCTGATGAAGTTTCTGATAACAATGATGTGCCAGAACATCGCCAAGACGTTTGTGCCAACCTAGGTGTACTTTGAGGACCCGTGGAGTAAGTGGCAAAGATAAGCTGGCAGGTCGCAGCAGAAATCCAAACATACCTAGCTCTGCAAGATACACGCGCCTCTTTATCGTATGCACGCGGAGCTTTATATCTGGGAACGCATGCTATCTTGCAGCTTACCGAGATGCGATGGGGGCATCGGAATTCCCATCATTCTTCTCTCCCAGTGACGGCTGGATGCCCGATCAAAACGGTTGGGCCGATAAGAACTACCCCATCAGCCAGACGGGTGGCTTCATTCCAGGCTGCTGGCCCGGTACGAACGCACATTGCACCGACAGGCACTATAGGGAATATAGATGAAGGCACTTATTTGGTAAAAATACACATTCATATATATATATAAACAAGTTCAAATCAAATCCAAAAAAGGATTCTCCGTTTTGTTGGATGCATGCATAGCATATATTTTCATTCCTCATGTGATTGAACTCAGCCAATACGTTTCCGTACATGAATACAGTTTTAATATGGAAGGGATCCACAAGCATATCTCAAACAGGCAAGGCAACACGATTACATTGTTACAGAATACACGCAAATGCACGTGAGGAAACAATGCTAATGATGTGTGGCATGTATGTGCAGTATGCATATGTCTGATGGTATGATAAAGATGTGAGTAAAGACATTTAAATCAACATCGCCAAATCGTCAAAGCGATATTCGGGGCATTTCAAAAACATGCGACCATAAGCTCACAACATCTAAATCAGACACCCCAAAAAATCGGAACGTTGCGCTCAAATCTTGCCCCACATTCACAGGTGGCTCCTTGAAGTTGAGAATTACTAACGACGGGCCAGCGCTACAGGGCTCAAAACTCACCGTCAAATCTAAAACCACCTTCCCGCGGGATATGTGGGTTGCCAAGGACGGGCAACTGTGCTGGGAGCACGGCGTCTCCTCCCGAGGTAGGGGGCACGAGAGCCCATTCTGAATTTCGCGACCATGATACTGCAATGTGACCGCTTGTGACAGGGCTATGTGACCGCTCATTGATGGGTGTGACATCAAAGGGTGGACAATCATGGTGGGCTCTTCAGGACGGAAAGCTGCGAAGAGCGACGACGGTGTATGTGGGACGCTGAAGATTTGCAGACGACGGAAGCTAGAGACCCATGGAGACATAGAAAAGCAGATAAACAGCGATACAGACTCTGAGACACTGTAAATATGTGCTTTGGCTGTGTGTCCTCAGGATGTTAATGATAAAACAAAAGACTTTACGTTGTATTGATGTTTTTTACGACTCCATGTATGAGAATCTCTCTTAAGAGCTGGTCTTTTGGAATAACCGTGGGATTACGCCTCTCTCTTTCTCACGTTGGAAGCACCATCAGGTCTGAATCATCAGGCTTCTTAATGATCCTTCCAACGCGCGGAGTCGAATCGTCGCGAAAGAGAGAGGATGAACGCTCGGCACGGCTATCCCGAAAGAGTAGCTCTTGAGAGCAATTCTGCCACATTAAAGTGACTTGCAGGTGCTCCACCCTAACCCCCGCGCGAACGTGTGCCGCAGTGCGGCTCCGAGCCATAGCTCGGCGCCGCGCCACCGCCTCCCCGGAATGCAAGGACACCAACAATAACAACCACAACAACAACTGGGGTCCGTGGCCTCCAGACCAGAACAGCAGCAACTTGTACCCCGTCTATCCCGACGGGAAACTAATCCAAGTGGTGGGCGACCACTACCATCAGCGCGAGTTTGTCTACGTCTGGCACACTCAAGGTGCACACGCAATGGCAACATCAGCTTTGCTTGTCCACCCTTATGTCGAATATAGCCTCCTGCTCTCTGCCTCCTCTTGGTGCCCTTGGATGTGTTTGTGGGGGACTCTGACCCTTTGAGCATCGTAAGGGGAAATGAAGTAGGGACAATTGTATCCATCTCCAACCACAGCCCCTTCCCTTTGATTCGCCAATGGGACACTACGGTGACCTAGAGATCGTTCTCTCTCTCCCACGTGTCTCTGCCATATCAGACTCTGCTCCGCAAGCTCCCTTCTCCCTAGTGTTTGTAAAGCCTCTTCGAATGTGATTGCATTTAGACACTCTATACATTAATTTGCCCTTGCTTTCTGCAGTTTTGTGCCTTTGATTGGACAAAATCATCTTCCATCTCGACGTTCCTTCTTCCAAGCATCTTAATATGCATTCACATTTGTACCTCACAGACATTGTATTGGGGCGGCGTGGTGGCCCAGTGGTTAGCGCTGTCGCCTCACAGCAAGAAGGTCCCGGGTTCGAATCTCTCGGCTCGGGTGCCTTTCTGTGTGGAGTT
>JAZEWT010000020.1:4416018-4458309 GCA_036362905.1 Mordacia mordax | reverse complement strand
CGTACAAACTGCACACATTATGGCACCAAATTTGGGAATTGAAACCAAAAGTTTTTGCTATGAGGCACAAGTGTGACCACTGTAAAACTCTACCAACCTATGGTGGCAATAAATACTGATTCCAGAACAATATTTTAGTGTTGTAAGCTCAACTCCAAATGTGGATTGTTTGCTAATGAACTACAAGTAATTGTGAATGAATAAGTAAGGCTACATGTTAGAATGCACATGCATTATAATGCACTGATGTACATTATAATGCATGTACATTATAATGTACATGCATTAGAATGCACTTTTTTTTATAAAGGAGACAATAATGTGGGGACATTCATAAGGGAGACCGGACTTTAAACTGGGAAAGTCATTGGCCTGCCGAAGAGTTTTTTTTCTTCTCCAAACGCTTGTACCCACAGAAGCCATGCAGGAGCTGGGAGAGGCTGCGTTCCGTGAGGACAACAGACATTGGCCCTTTCCCACCAGCACAGCCACCACCGTCCCGCCATCCCCGTCTCTGTGCCAGGTGGTGCGGCACGGCAGGGCCACCACCGCCGTCAAGATCGTGCGTGAGTGTCACGGCGCCAGCCATCTCACTCGCACGTGCCACGGCGCGGCCACTCCTGAGCGCGTACAACCCCAACACAAACACAAGAGTTTTTTGAGATATCACCATTTTCGTTATCGTCACACAGTGGAAGACTCCTGCCACATATCAGCCTCCATGAACCAGCTGTACAGAGAGAGAGATCGTCATTATCATTAGCCATGATAAGAATCTCTCTGCTGAGCTCTCAGAACCGTTACTCTCCTGTCTCATCCAATTGAGCTTTTGACCGCTTCAGCTAACAACAGTATTTATAGATGCTACTACGGCTGCTGCATCTTGATTTTTGTTTCTTTTTAACTCGTTTTCATTCATTGTCAAGGTTACATTGTTCTACTATGCTTGCAATACATAGAGATATTTGAGTAATCTATATAAACTTCGTGTCCGAGGTTTCCCTTCATCAATGCGCTGTCACCTGATTATGAACTTCATGTACGTGTGTGTATTCGTTCAAGCGTCAATTATATTAAATTTGCATGGTCATGGAAACACAGGAAGCAGTGGGGGCAACATGCTAGGAAGCCATGTGCTGTGTACTCAGTTTAAACTCCTTAATAGGCCGGTCCCCTGGTCCCTCAACATGACCCCCCAAGACTAATTGTTCCTGGGCCGAAGGACATTCATTTTGTCACTTTCTTAGAAAACGTTTAACTTTACGTGGCGCATCCTCGACAAATCATCATTTTTATTTGATAAGAGCGGTCATGTAATTTCATTGGGGTTGATTTGATTAAAATAATTTCATTACAGTTAATGTGTGCATAGCCAGCAGGGTGGCAAGCACAGCTTGTAATTCGTGAATCGCAAGTTCAAATCCCCGTGAGATGGTTGAAATTGTCCTTCATCCCTCCAGGGTCAACAGTCAATGTCCTACAGATAGACTCGCTTTTATAAACATCGTGTGTAAAGGTCACAACTCGTTTACTGTTGCAAACGGGTGAAACACATCGCACGACACTCGTCTAGGCAGAGAAAACACCGAGTTTGGGAAGAACACAATAACACCCTTTATCCAGACAAGCCTCAGTGACACTCACACCTGTTTTTCATGTATGTTTTTTTATTTTGCCGGGTTATTTAATTATTTATTTGCATTTTATTGTTTTGCAACTCGCGTGTTTGTTGTGTATCAGGAATCCCGTAAAGAGATTGCAAGCACGGAGTATTTTTTTTATGTTATAATAATAAACAGGGCGGCACGGTGGCCCAGTGGGTAGCGCTGTCGCCTCACAGCAAGAAGGTCCTGGGTTGGAATCTCGGCTCGGGTGCCTTTCTGTGTGGAGTTTGCATGTTCTCCCCGTGTCTGCGTGGGTTTTCACCAGGCACTCCGGTTTCCTCCCACAGTCCAAAAAACATGCTGCTGCATCGGTTAACTGGCTTGCAGACTAAATTGCCCTCAGTGCCCGATGATGGACTGGCGTCCCATCGTGGGTATATCGCTGCCTTGCGCCCTGTGTCTGCCAGGATAAGCTCCGGCTCACCGCGATCCTCTAGAGAGTTAAGCGGTTCTGATAATGAGATGAGATGAGCATACTGAACATCTATCTACGTATCGAGGGTCTTGCTTTACATACACTGCAAGCAATGCAAATGTCACTCAGTCTGTGTTCCCAACTCTCTCCTCACCCAGAGGGCATTAAAAACTTGCAGGTGGCGCAGACACTCAGGTCAACAAACTCCACCAACGGCCTGGACCTGACAATCACTTGCCAAGGCAGGTCGGTACTCAATCCTTATGACAGGGTGAAAAGTGCTCTATGAATGCAATTATTATCTTTATAGATCTACATTTATTCTAGGCAAATGTACTTGGATTACCGGCTTTCAATTGGCTGCAGTTGGCTCACTAATGATGGAAATTGTAGTTTCAAGAGTTTGACACATGCTTTTTTTTTATTTTAAGCGTAGGATTTACTTTTCGTTGTCTACCCTTTCTAGACCAGCTTTATAATCAGCATAAGTCGCTAACTCAGTCATGATTATGAATGTGCATTACACGTAAGGTAGATGATTTTAGTAAACATCACACCGTTTGTGTTCAGTACCATCAGTATAACATGTTACATATGCGCTGTGTTTCATCACAAAACACGTGGTTTCCTTTTCGTGAGATATTAATTTTTCTGAGAAATTATAATTTTTTAGATATTGCGATGTGGCGGCAATAACAACGACGTGTTTATTTATTACCGACGTAAGCATGCTGACGTGTGTGCGGTCATAGAGGCACTGAGTCACTGACCCTCGATCATTGAGGAGTGACGCTCGGAGAAAATGAATCCAACGCACGCGAAACAAATGTATTTATTATTGCGCAACGCACGGTCCGTCCGCAAAACGCATCATATTCTCTCCGATAATCACGAGATCACCGTACGAGACTGTGTAGGGCACAGACTTGCCCACCTCTTCACACACCTTCTCGTTTTGCCTCCCACCGCCCCCCCCCCCGCGCGCGGTGGCGCAGCGTTCCCACCGAGGTGTGCACGGTGGTGGCGGATGAGCTGTGCCTGAAGACGCACAGCAGCTCGTGCGTCATCCTCACTCTGCCCGGAAGCTCTTGCGCGTTCGTCCTGCACCAGGAGTTCAACTCATCCGGCGTCTACTGCCTCAACATCACACTCTACGACGCCGTTGGCATTTCAGCCACCAGTAACAAACTGCTCGTGACTGCCCAGCCAGGTGCGTGTGTGTGTGTGTCCGTCCGTGGCGGAAAGTACAGGAGCATTTAACATTACGTTTACGGCAGCATTAATTATCTAAACCAGGCCCATACCCTCCTGAGGTCAACTCAAACGAGTATCTGGTGTCATGTGGGAACACCTGCATATTGGAGAGATAAAGGTGACTGGAGAGCTTTGCTCACCACATCACCCGTGTGCTGTACCACATCACCCGTGTGCTGTGCCACATCACCCGTGTGCTGTGCCACATCACCCGTGTGCTGTGCCACATCACCCGTGTGCTGTGCCACATCACCCGTGTGCTCGATGAAAGCATTTGCCTCAACAGTCTGCAACAAATACATATGGAGGGGGGGGATCCTTGTATTTTTGCGCTGGGTTCACACAAAAGCTATTTCATGATACTGCATTTGATGTTTTAAATATATATCGTTCCTGTTATACCTGAACACTCCAATGTAATACAAATATGCACAATTCATTAAACAAACACATTTAAAGAGCGTTAACTTTAAAATAAGGTTAGTTTCCGCATGAGAGTTAGGATCCTGGATACGTCCGCATCGTGTGTGCACGTGTGCGCGTATGTATTGACTCACAGCGTGTGAGAGGGCTGAGAGCCGCGTGTCACAAGCTCGCTGCCTGAGCCTTGTCGGCTGTGCGAGTGTGGAAGCGTGCGGGTTGATGAGCGGTTCCTACATGCGTAGCGCCTGTTCCCCCCACCCAGAGTCCAATGCAGGATATAGCCACGTGCTGGGACCTGCTGTCGTGGCTGGAGGGATGCTACCCATGATGCTGGTAGTCATCTTGGGCGTGTACGCTTACAAGTACGTGCACACTCACGGGACACGTGTGCGCATTGACAGTACGTGCGTGCTGGGTATTTAATGGCACTCCACATTGAAACAAATGCTTGACGCTCAGTTTCTCATCTCATCTCATTGTCTGAAACCGCTTAGTCCTATACAGGGTCACGGTGAAGCCGGAGCCTATCCCGGCAGACACAGGGCGCAAGGCAAGGATGTACCGACGATGGGACGCCAGTCCATCGCCGGGCACTGCGGGGCAATTTAGCCTGTGAGCCAATTAACCTATGCAGCAGCATGCTTTTTGGACTGTGGGAGGAAACCGGAGTGCCCGGCGAAAACCCACGCGGACACGGGGAGAGCATGCAAACTCCACACAGAAAGGCACCCGAGCCGAGAGATGCGAACCCGGGACCTTCTTGCTGTGAGGCGACAGCGCTAACCACTGGGCCACCGCGCCGCCCTGACGCTCAGTTTTTCATCCTGAATTCTGTGATAAAAAAAAAATTGCGGAATTGAAATTGCTCATCTTTCTTCTTTTCTTCAAATCAGCTTTAATACAATTATTTTGCTCTCGTGATTTGCTCCACACGGCGATGGACCGGCGTCCCGTCGTCGGGTGTATTCCTGCCTTACGCCCTGTGTTTCCGGGATAGGCTCCGGCTTCACCGTGACCCTATATAGGATTAAGCGGTTTCAGACAATGAGATGAGATGAGATTTGCTCCACAAAGCAACGCCGATCATCACCATTGTCGTAATGTATTTTCACATTGTATTTTAATGTGTGACCTTTTGTAAATCTATATCTTGATGGAGACCTCCCAATGCCCGTGAGTGATGGGGTTTTTTTTAGGTTAAATCACTGTGCTGTACAGTGCAGCGCTGTGGGTGTCCAGAAATGATTCAGGAGTCAAACTCAAGCCCTCAGCTCAACAGGGCACTGTGTGAACCAATGCCCCACCACCCCACCCATCGGCAGTAAAAAAGTCAAATGAGATACAGACAGGGCTTGTTCCAGTATGCATATGCCCAGTTGGATGCCAATCTGAGAAAAAGCGGAGCTTGATGAATAGTTTACGATGGATTGCGTAACCCATGCTGTGTTATCGGCAAGGCTGTGAGAATGATGAATTTTGTGCTCAGGACAAAGATGTCTGTGTTGGATTTGCACGACAACACGGATGAGATTCCCATTGGATCTCATCTCAGAAGGGCTTAATTTTTCACTGAACATTTTCCTGGATTTTGTTGGAGTAGAGTGATTACACGACTAGTAGCCATAGTAACAGTGAGAGGTATACGGGAAGTTGTATGCCAGGTGGTGAAATATTTTTCGAATGAATGACCCACACAGACCAATCTGAAATTAAGCACTGTCCTATTACAGCACGCGGTTCTTTGCCATACTGCTGCAAATCACTTTGACACGTGTTTTCAGGTTGTACTGGGTATTATTTGTCGTGAGCAGCTCACACTCCTTTCTGTTACTAAGCAATCTTCCAGCACGCGGAGCGAGATGTTAGAACATCGTGCCGAGCAACACGTGGTGCATCCCGAAAACGCATCGGAGAGCCAAGCCCTCTCTCTTCTCCGTGCAGGCGGAGTCAAAGGCGTAGATCGACAGCGCTGCCCTGCAAGGTCGAGACGTACACGGCTCCGAGCAGGGTTCACTTCATGGCACAGGTGGGCCGGGTGGTCAGCAGAAAAACATCGTCCGAGAGCAATCCACTGCTGGATGCATACCGCCACCGCCTCGTGTAACTACGCATTGATGTCCTCCTCCGTGGGGGCCAGACCGCATCGTTCTTGTCGGTAAAGGTCGAGCTGGATATAGTTACCTGGTTGTTTTATTGTTAATACAATTCAACTACATATATCTTTAAAAAGTTATGAACTTATTCGATGCATTGAATATATATACATGCAATGGTACCACTAGTTTTTCCACCTGAAGCTATAGACTTCACAGTCTATAGACTTCATAGTCCAGCTAGACAAGATATATGTCTCTCGGAGCTGTGAGGAGTTAAGGAATTGTAAAACCAGCGACTCTTCGGCCCCACGCCCCTGATGTATTTTATAAAACAACCTTCTTTAAGTAACCGGTATAATTGCCAGAAATGGTAAAAACCTTTTCAACTCGTTACATATGTACACTGGCAAAAAGTACCCATAGCTTAAACCTTCTTTAACTTAAATTGGAACCTTGTCAAAAAATGTCCATTTAAGAATGGGTGGGAAAGTACTGCCAACTTACTTTGTCGAACAGAGGTCACTCGGAGACTTGCAGAGGTCGTTCTGTGATCCTTTTGTGGGATGTTCGGTAACGTGAAACTTCATACTGTTCTCTAACAGATGTGAAGAGAGTCTCATTGTGTTATGCCAATAGCACAATCAGCAAAATTATAGGGGAAATGACCCAAAAAAGTAAATATAATACTCATTGAAATTTGGTATAAAAGCCATAAAATGGCTTTAAATTGATCCTAAGGTAAATTGCTTTGAGATGAATTTCTTGAACTGTGGGGTTACTCGTGCAAAGGTGAGTGTCTGGGTTAAGGGTGTGAGTGTTTGCACTGGCATGCAAATGTTAAGTTTTGAAAAATGTTTCCTGATAGCTACACCTTAAGAAAAAACAATGACACTACAAATGTGTAATATATGATAAGTTGACAAAACACTAATAGAATGTAATACAAATATACTGGTAACAATTCAGATTCGTGGTTGGGTTTTTTCATCTGAAAGTACATTGAGAAATATATCACTTCGGTTAGTGGTAGTATATATCTGACCAAAAATGTTAAGAAGACTTTTATTTACAGCACATCTTCGTGTAACTTGCATGGCAGAAGCATAGATTTCGTTTCAGCTCATAGATGTTGACTATGAATATTTTCTTATACTCATACCTGTGCTAATCTATAAGGTGCAGTATACTCTTATGTAACCGCACTGGTAACATACTTGTACTGCAGTCGTCAATACATGTTGTGCTCACCAATAACCATACCCGTCTTGGTTACACCAATTAGTCGATTGGCATGTCGTGTATGGTCAGGTATAATGAAGATATTCCTACCTATTAATTATTATTATTATTATATCCAAAAGATTGGGCAGTGTGGGTTCTCTGGAGCCCCTTCTAGTTAAGGTTCTTTTGCCAACAGTGATTGCGCAAGAAATTGAAGGGCTACATCTATACCTATACCTGATAATATTCTGACAATAATTCACTGCTTAAGCTTTGCTTCTTCAAGTGGTACTGTTGTCAGACTAAGCAAGCAGTTGAAAGGGCATGATTGTTCAGTTGTCTTCATGATGCATGGGTAGTGATAACGTGTCTTTATAAATAAACCGTGACCCAAGAGCCCAAGGCAACAATGTTATGAAAGTGATTCACGATTGGTCGTGCCCAGATATTAGAGGCAAGATTTCCTCAGGGCTCTCACATGACCATGATATAAATGCACATCTTGCAATAGAGTACAGGCCAGCCAGAGCAATGTTAATTGCAGTAGAGTGATTACGTGTGTGCGTGAATATAATGCTTGTTCATCACACTTCAGCCATAGCAACTCGAAATAAGTGACTCAATTGACCTCGGTGTATCTGTATTTAAAGAATTGGTAAAATAATCATCTGTTTTAGGGCACTAATTTAGAATTTAATCAACCTAGGATTAATGAGCTCTCACTTGGGTATTACAGTAAGGACATTGATAATAAGTGAAGACACGCCCATGTGCAGAAAGCGACCACGTGTCTGTGTTCCTTAAAAAAATAGGGCTTTTTTTGAACACAGAACATCTAGAAAGCTCAGTCTGGTTAATATATTGTGCAATTATTAAATAGAGATGGAAACTAATAAATATTCAAAACATATTCCAGTTGTAAAAGCAATTAGCATAGTCACACAATGTTTAACAAGTGGTAACATTTGTGTGCAGTGGTATAACGAAAATTGAAATACAATATCTCATCGTCAGAACTGCTTAATCTTGTATAGGGTGGTGGTGAGCCAGAGCCTATTCCGGCAGACAAAGGGTGCAAGGCAGGGATATACCCACGATCGGCCGCCATTCCATCACCGTGCACTGAGGGCAAATTAGTCTGCAAGCAAATTAACCTATGCAGCAGCATGTTTTTGGACTGTGGGAGAAAACCGGAGTGCCCAGAGAAAACCCACGCAGACACGGGGAGAACATGCAAACTCCACACAGAAAGGCACCCGAACCGAGATTCGAACCCGGGACCTTCTTGCTGTGAGGCGACAGCGCTACCCACTGGGCCACCGTGCCGCCCTGAAATACACTATGATACTAAAAAAGGTGTGATGATAATATTATTTTAATCCAGCATTATAGGTTACCGTTCATTTAAAGCAATATTCTACATCTATACGCCTTCAAATGTTGTTTTTCTTGACATATTAGTGGAAACATATTTCAATCACTGACAATAAAGTAAATCGCCAAAAAGAATGTGTACATGCCTTTTTATCAAGACAGAAATATGGCCCGTAATGTCTTACACGATACAATGTACATTTTCCATGTAGCAAATTTAAGCATATATTACATAATAATGCTTGGGATTTGCAATATATATATATATATATTAGTCTGAGGGCGGCGCGGTGGCGCAGTGGTTAGCGCTGACGCCTCACAGCAAGAAGGTCCCGGGTTCGAGTCCCTCGGTTCTGGTGCCTTTCTGTGTGGAGTTTGCATGCTCTCCCCGTGTCCGCGTGGGTTTTCGCCGGGTACTCCGGTTTCCTCCCAGAGTCCAAAAGCATGCTCCTGGATAGGTTGATTGGCTCGCAGACTAAAATTGTCCCGCAATGCCCGGCGATGGACCGGCGTCCCGTCGTCGGGTGTATTCCTGCCTTACGCCCTATGTTTCCGGGATAGGCTCCGGCTTCACCGTGACCCTATATAGGTTGTATTCTCATCTCATTATCTGAAACCGCTTAATCCTATATAGGGTCACGGTGAAGCCGGAGCCTATCCCGGAAACATAGGGCATAAGGCAGGAATACACCCGACGACGGGACGCCGGTCCATCGCCGGACCCTATATAGGATTAAGCGGTTTCAGATAATGAGAGAATGAGAATATTAGTCTGAAACAGCAAAATGTACTATATCGTCTAAGTATAAGCACATGTAACAAACTGTTGTTTATTTTAAATATATATTTTATTTTATTATAAGGTGAAGATTATTGAAAATGTATAGTAAAATGCACCATTAATTTTTAAAATTACATTGACCAGCTGCTGTGATATTAAATGTAACAGAATAATGAATTACAATAAATTACAATCAATATTTTAAATACTGAACCACTACCTTGCAATGATTAAGGTAACAATCACAGTGGGTTACTTTAGCACCATAATTGTTGTTTTGAATGAGGGTAGATAGATTTTAAAATATCTGAATATAATTGATTGTTGTTGCCAATGCTCCATCACGTGTAAATTAAAGGATGCGTCCTCAGTCTGAAAGTCCTTACTGCCAGCCATCCGCTGTTACCTCCTGCCCCTATTCAAGCCCACGCTAACGAGCTTCATTTTTTCCTCTGCCTATGATTCAAGGTCTCTTAAAATAATTTAAGATGCTTACAGTATCTGGAAATACGGTGAAATCCACATTTATCATAATGTATAGACTTTACATGCTACTGGAGTTCTGCAAGGATAATTGGCTGCACAAAACAAACATACCACCCAAATTCACAACTTTTGCAACCGTTTGTCACAGCATGAAGGCTGGTGGGCCTTTATACAGAATTTACAGACGAATGTACTTCACTCCCACCACATGCCACGGCATCATCCTCCTCTCCCCCATCGGATCCAACGTCCACAGCAGATAAAGAGGAACCAATGCTTCTCCCCGCTCCGTCTCCCAGTCCTTTCTCGCCATCACGGCTTCGCCGTCGCGGCAGCGAGCAGAGCCGTGGACCGAGCGTGCCGCGTGCGTAAACCAGGTAGAGAGCGTGGCCTGCCATGACGAAGGCCACGGAGAGCAGGACGAGCAGGCCAAAGGCGGGTGGCTCGGGCGCTAGCAAGACGGCCGTGAAGTGCAGCAGGTCAAGCAGGTAGTTGAGTGAGCTCTGAACGCCGCTCACCACGCCGCGCTCGTGCTCCAGCACCGTCTCTTGGAGCAGCTGCGTGACCGTCAGGTCAAACGCCCACAGCCCTGCCGGGGATGCCAAGGACTCGCGGTGAATGCAACGGAGACGTTCGGTACGGGCGGCGCGGCAGTGCAGCGAATAGCGCTGCTGCATCACAGCAAGAAGGTCCCGGTTGGGTTCCCGGCTCTGGTGCCTTTCTGTGTGGAGTTTGCGTGTTCTCACCCCGTGTCCACGTGGGCTTATGCGGGATACTCCAGTTTCCTCTCCCCCTCCAAAGACATGCTGCTGCCGAGGAGAATTGGCCTGCCTGAGTAAGTTGCCCCAAGAAAGTGCCGTGCGATGGACTATCGTGACATCCTGGGTATAGCGCCACTTTGCACCCTGTGTCTGCCGTGATCGGCTCCGGCTCCCTGCGACCCTTAACACGATTAAGCGGGAACTGATACTGAATTGAGATGTTCGGTGCTCACTAACTGTAAACCAGTGCTGCAGTAGATTCAACGTCTAAATGTTCTGCAGGGCTTAAAAAGCATAAACATAGCACCTTCGTGACAGACATTCAAGGTTATTTGGTTTACTGGATGCGAACACAAGAGACTCAGTCTCATTTACATAATGGCCCACATCGTAAAAATGAGAAATCATTCAAATACGATGCAGTACAGCAATAAATATATATATTTTTTTAATATGTAGAAAAACAATCAACTAACCACTTGAGCAAAACAAATTATTGTTTTTTTTTCTTCTAAACTAGATGCTCCCCTGTGGCTGTGCTGTTTTTATAATAACAATAATAATGTACTTTATCCTGTAAAGCCTCACAATGTCCGAAGATTGTTAGATGTGTCCTGCATTGAAATGATTGGCCAAATCTGTGCAGCGCTTTGTGACCCTCGGGTGATTAGCACTCGAGAAATGCAATTAATATTTTATATGATAAATGTTACATTAAACCACTTCCCATATATGTATTATTAACACTGATTATGTTGCATTTTTAATTATAGTTGAAAGTCAGATCATATTTTACATGTTGTTCTGCAGCGATGTGTATATTTAAAAATTCCCCCCAAAATGTATTGTTGCTGATTTTTCGTTCTGTCATCGTTGTTGGCGTGCCGCTCTCTCCGCAGCTCTGTGCAGCGCTTTGTGACCCTCGGGTGAAAAGCGCAATAAAAATGCAATAATAATTATTATTATTTTTAATCATTGATATTGTGTATGAAAGAAGATGATCCCATTCAGAGAAACACCACACATACAAGGAGACAACATTTAAAGCTCCAGGCAGATAATATTCTGGTCTCCTCGCAGCCCATCGATGTGAGTATTGTTACACATTTCCATGATGCAAAGTGCTGGATTACAGCCGTGCGCTATTGCACCCGGTACATTGGGCTAAGTACTGTAAAGTGTTATAGTCTGGCTCTCACAGCCAGAACCTTAAAATAGCCTTTAAAAATTACAAAAGTGTTTTAGGTTGTGTTTGACTTCTTTCAGCCAACAATCTCATTATGGTGTGGAGTCAGCCGAGTTTAAAACTTTGTTATTGATTTTTTTAAAAAGCTTCACAGTTTTGAAAACTATCCTAATATAACTGAAAAAATATATATAAAATAGCTATGGGAGTGATACCCCAGTAAAATCGCAAGACCACGCCTATCTCTATTAAGTCTCTTTGCTCAAAACTTCAACGTTAAACTTCTCATCTCATCTCATTATCTGAAACCGCTTAATCCTATATAGGGTCACGGTGAGCCGGAGCCTATCCCGGAAACACAGGGCGTAAGGCAGGAATACACCCGACGACGGGACGCCGGTCCATCGCCGGGCATTGCGGGACAATTTTAGTCTGCGAGCCAATCAACCTATCCAGGAGCATGCTTTTGGACTGTGGGAGGAAACCGGAGTACCCGGCGAAAACCCACGCGGACACGGGGAGAGCATGCAAACTCCACACAGAAAGGCACCCGAGCCGAGAGACTCGAACCCGGGTCCTTTTTGCTGTGAGGCGTCAGCGCTAACCCACTGGGCCACCGCGCCGCCCCAACGTTAAACTTGTTCATGTTAATTATTACTGTTGCCAAAAGGCTCATCACTAACAGCTGGTATAGCTACTAGAGAAGAGCTGCGTGTCTTCAGTCGATAATATCTTCCTTGTACCTTTTGGATCACGCCACCGCACACTCACCAATTCGCGCCGCGATCACTCCAGTGAAGAGCAAGGCGACGGACGCGTAGGAGTCCGGTGGTGCAAAATCCAGTTGTTCATCGTCCCACGTCGCACTGGCTCTGACGCTGCTCGGCATCATGGAAGCGGAAACGTTGCTTTGGTTGCGCTGCACGTGCGCATCTGTAGGTTCCCCTGTCGTGCCGAGCCCAAGCGAGCGGAATGGTGAAATCGACAGGTCGAACGGGCTGCCAGGCGCAAAGACAGACATTGCGCAGAGAGAAAGGGCCGCAAGCTGGGCCACGCCCGACAACATGCCGGTGCGCACCAGCCCCACGACCCGACGCAGTTGAGTGAATGCCACCGTGCCCAGGAGCCCGGCGACGGCCGACAGCGCAATGAGAATACCGAGCAGCGAGGGAGAGATTCCCTGGGTATACGCGTAGCCCGTGGTGATGCAGTCAAAGCCCAGCACCGTCATGTAGAGACAGGCTAGCCCCACACCGGCGAGGTACACGGGCTGCCGGCGGTACGTCACCCAGCCGCTCCACAACGTGCGGAATGGCTCAGTGATGCGAAGCCAGCAGCTTGTGGGCCCAGGCGGCAGATCTTCCGTGCCCTTGCGCGTGAGTGGCTTGGCTTCAGGTGCGGTCTCTGTGAGTGAAACACCACCAGATATTTAATTAGCAGCAGCAGGAGCCAATGGTTATCCGTTGAGGCAACGTATATCGGCATGTTGTTTTTTTCGCAGATTTCTTTCTATAAGTTTCAGAAACCTTTTCACCAAATTTACCGATTTACAAGAGTAATTCAGCAACATAACTCTCAATTGCAGGTTGGTCTAACTGGCGTCATTTTTATGAGTGTTAAAGTGCTCATCTCCTCCACGATACGGACGAATGGACTGATGAAGGGATGAATGGATCAACAGACTGATGGGACTGCTGGACAACAGCTAACGCGTTAATCAGTAACATGTCAATCGCACAAAGCATGCCATCCGCACGTATGCATTCTGAGCACTGAGGGTTGGTGTGGCATCCACCAATACCCCAACACCCCGGCAATAGGATGAGTCTGACCTGTCACCTTGGCCTCCAGTGGCTGCATCTCGAGTTCAGGTGCCGGGGGCCACTCCACGCCAGCCTTGTGTGCGAGTGCTGGCACGGCGAGGTACACGCGCCGCAGCAACCAGTACTCGACAGCCATCGAGCCCAGATTCCACACGGTCACGAAGGCGCAGGCAACAAAGGATGAGGCGAGAGACACCAGCTGGCCAACCGCCAATGGCGTCAACACGTTGCTTACTTGGTCGATGCGCCGCAGCATGGCATTCATGTCTGCCCGAAAAGGTGGCAATATTAGTGTTGCATTGAGAGTGATGGGCAGATGCCCTTTATTATGATTGACTGGGGTTCCGTGGTGATTGCGGCACTGGACTATGAACCTGGGGTGGCACGGTGACCCAATAGGTAGCGCTGTCGCCTCACAGCAAGAAGGTCCCGGGTTTGAATCTCGGCTCGGGTGCCTTTCTGTGTGGAGTTTGCATGTTCTCCCCGTGTCTGCGTGGGTTTTCGCCGGGCACTCCAGTTTCCTCTCATAGTCCAAAAAACATGCTGCTGCATAGGTTAATTGGCTTGCAGACTAAATTGCCCTCAGTGCCCGGTGATGGACTGGCGTCCCATCGTGAGTATATTCCTGCCTTGCATCCTGTGTCTGCCGGGATAGGCTCCGGCTCACCGTAATCCTGTACAGGACTAAGCGGTTCTGACAATAATATGATAACAGACTATGAACCTGTGTTCGATTTCCAGTGAAAAACAATAACAGTGACAAGTGACATCAGCCTATTGAAAACAGTGGCATTTAGGACTTGCATACAAGTTCTCTCGAGGCTGTGATTTGGGTATCAAAATGCACATATACATAAAAGTTGCTATTGAAAGCTAGATCCTTAAACAAGCGGTAGCAGAACTTGTCCAGGACCTATCATAGGTCAGCTCAACATTACAAGCCAGGGGTCGTCAACATTTTATAAGAAGGGTTCCAAGTGTTAACTTATTTATGGAACTGCATGCTATTAATAGGCTGGCCCAGCTAAACGTAATATAGTAAATAAACTAAGTGAATCGTTTTTCTTTTTACGTCAGAGCATTCATCGGGTAGCATTATTTAGGGGTTGACAGTGAAAATCTTGCAACGTGTGCCATGCATTGCCAACCCCTGTGCTGCACTTTGCATGGAGTGTAAACATCAGCAGTGGAAAGAGAAAAGTTGCCATGTGTGGCACTGACCAAACCACCTCTCTGAGTGCTATGACTGCATTGCCTTTCTCCCCAACAGCACTGTGCCGTGGTGGCAAAGTGATTAGTGCACCGTGCTCTGAACCCGACAACCTAAGTTTTCCACCTGGACATGGCTAACATCAATGCAAAACAATGTCTAAACTGGTCCTGGGCACCTTCTTTACCAAACTATACCATCCATAGGGGTGAAGTGTTGAACATTTCTCAATGACTGACAAAATGTGGAGACGCCTTTATAAACCGGTGGATTGCTTTAGGCCTATAAAAGAACAGCACTAACATCAACGATATGTATGGCTCTATGGGGGCATCTATGTCTTTGTGCGTGACGGGACCTGCCAGTCGTCCGCTGTGTCCCTCTGCAAGTACCACCACCCAGTCACGTTGGATGGTGATCGTCGTGGCTGTACTCGCCAGGTTGGCCACGTTCGCTGTGCCGATCACCACCACGTAACAGATGACCTTGCGATGGTGTCAACCACATGGGGACAATTTCAAACATGCAAATCATTTTACACGATTGGCATACATCATCGTTTGGATGGCTGGATAGCCGGGCATCCTGCTTATTCTGCGTTTTAATCACTTCCTACTAAGGCAGTTTGCACTGAGGTGATAGTTAAGTTGGGCGGCGCGGTGGCGCAGTGGGTAACACTGTCGCATCAAAGTAAGAATATCCCGGTTCGATTCCCGGCTTGGGCGCCTTTCTAAGTGGAATTTGAGTCTTTTCCCCGTGCCTGCGTGGGTTTTTGTCGGGTACTCCGATTTCCTCGCACCTTCCAAAGACACGTTGCTGTCTAGGTTAATTGGCCTGCTGAGTAAATTGCCCATAAAGGTGTGCCCTGCGATGTATTGGCGTTACATCCTGGGAAATTGCCTCGCCTTGCACTCTCTGTTGGCCCAGATGGGCTGCGGCCCCCTGCGACCCTGTACAGGATAAAGCGAGTATTGACAATGAATTAATGAATAATGGTTAAATTGTAACACCTGCCTGGCATTTTCAGCTAAATGTTACCGAGCCAACGATAGGCTGTAGAGAAAATAGTTCATGGCCACGCATTGACATTATGCACATATCTATTCCACCGTGTGACATTATCATAGCCCATGATTCGAATAAGTGACAAAAAAAATGATTCCTTTCATCCTGGAAACCTCAGTAAGCTTTTGGGTGTTTTTTGTAAAGTAGATCTTGCATTGACACATTTTGCCAATTCCATTATTTCATGCATATGTGGAAAGAATGTGCGTTTTAGAGAAAACTCACGCATTTGAGAATACAACATTCAGTGCATTACACAGTTACATTTCATTACTTTATGTATTACCATGTCCTAGCCAACTAGAAGTCCAAACTAACAAAACTCGGTATTGCATAGCAGGTACCAATACAAGTACTGACCGGCGTTAATCTGCTTAAGTTCAAGATTAGACAATGACGGGTGCATGGAGGACGATAAGGTACATAATCCAAATGATTGTGCTAACATTAACACGAAATGTTCTGTCTTATTCTAAAACAGATGAGAGCTCACAAATATAATCTCTATAATTCTTACGTTCTGTCATTATATTTTCATAGGCACATGAAATGCTTTCAAAGGGATTACCAACATTAGTGTCGCAATCTGAAAGAATAATATACTGTCAAATTAGTTGGACCTTGCCCTTCCCATTGCCTGACCACACAAATTGAAAAGGATAATGGTTGAACTTTATGAAGGTGTACGTTTCCAATAAAGTACAGGTTTCCAAAGTTTAATTGCATAACATTTTGAAACACTAAGAGCATCATAATATACATATAGTGTCATGATATAAGAAAGCCTTACGGTCAACCAGCCATTCCAGATATTAGAGATGTCATTTTTGTACATGAAGATCATCATCAAAATGATGCCACAGAAAATGACTGAGGAGTTCTGGATCACAAGGGATGTCTGAGCCACTGCAATACAAAAACAATAACAGCCACACGACAGTGAAATGTTGTGATATTTCACTGGTATTTTTGCAAAGCACAGGGTATGTACCAACAAAAAAAGTGGATATTTATTTGAAAGCCCATTTTTATTAAAATTTACGAGTGTCTGTCTTAAAATATTCAGAATGATCCAAAACTAATGTTTAGATTTGATTTTTCCGAAGTTATAGCTCCATATTTCTCCCTAAAGACTACCCAAGTATCAATTAACAATGATTAACCAGCTCATGTGCGAGTCTTAGATGTACTGCTACATCATAGAACAATGAGAAATGGAGACGGCTGGGAAGGCTTCACCCAGCATCGAATTATCATGGCTTATGATGCTGACCTGTCCAACTGAAATATAATCTAAAGTAGCAGGTCATCCTGACACGAGCCAACACTAAGTTAGTTTGAGGTGTAACACTGTAAGAATGTAAATATATTGTTGCACTATACTTCTCTTTTGCTTCTGTTTCCCACCTTCACCAACCCCTACTGACCAGTACTGAGTGTGTTCAAACAACTCCTACATGGTGTAAGCTCTCATCCACCAGCAAATTGACAAAAGGACCTCGCATATATAAGCAGTATACAAGTAGGGTTCCAGTTTGTGTCTACACATAAAATATATGTAAAGTCCTGTGGCATATTATAATTTCAGATCAATGGTACCAGGATCATTTTTTGAGCAAGCAAACTCCACAGTGTTTCCAATAGTGTGGGTCTCATCAGCAGAGCCAGACTTGCTGTATAAATGCTGCTACGTTGCAAGATGTTATATGCAAGAATGATCCACATAAACTATGGGGCCATGTTCAAAGAAAAAAAAATAAACAAACGTAATATGCGTTAATATAAAGCACTACGAATGTAAGCGTGACACTGGCAAAATGATGATGGGCCTCTGGCGATCAAGCACCCTTTATCCTGGAGTTGGTGTCCACCCAGTGGCCGATGAGGGCCCCGCAGAGCAGCACAGAGAATGCGACCACCAGCCCGTACGCCGCGGTGAGCAGCAGGCTGTGCGCGTTGAGCTCCATGAGGAAAAGAGCCACCGCGAAATGCCACATGCGGTCTCCCTGTGCCCACACAGCAGCACCACGGCGCCCGCGCGTGCGCTCTGCTCAGTGCTATTACTGCAGTTTGCTGAGACTATGCACCACCACCCCCATCGGGAATATTAGTGGTAGCGCGAACGCTCCATCATGGAAAATGTGCGTGTCTAAATAATCACAATTGTGTGAAACAATTAGAGTAATAGGCTGGTTTCAATTAGGCTAGTTATAATTGTGTTAAGCGTTCTTAGAATTAGGGGAAGTCTTACGTTTATACGCATCTTGTTATTAATCCGGGGACAATTGGTTTACTGAGGGCCCTAAGTTATTTTAATATATTATGACAGCAGTACCACTGAGGGGACAGTGTCGAGAAGATCTAATGATTATGCATTATTATATGGCCACAGACAGATGTATAGAATATCTGTCCTTTACGTATTTGAAGTTTATGCTCCCTGTATAAATGGAAATATATCTGAAGATATTACAGATCAAGAACTCTATATTTCAGGGGAATTGTTTACATAATTATTAAGAGTTGAACTTAAATATCTGTTTAGAGTGGTGGTTGTGATTAAATCTTCCGGTGCACAATGACATGTAGTGTTTTACACAAAAAACTAGTTTGCATTGAAGAAACATTTTTGTATGGTTTGTATGTAAAGCTACAGCAGTTTTATGTAATCTGACAGAACGTACCCATGTTGACAATGCATGACAAATGTAAATGAGAAATCTTGAGGACCTCAAGAATGTCAGTGTGTTATCTGTAAACAAGGGACATGTCATACACAGCACAGATGAATAAATACATTAATACTAACATTGCTATATCTAGCACTGCATCTCGCAAAATACAAATTAAATATTTTGTACAAGAACATAATAAATGTCATTTCATAGCACAAAACAACTTAGGCAGCTACAGCATACAAAACACGTAATACAAACATTAGTGATAAAGGCAGATATTGCAGAGAATAGAAATAATTTTGGAGACATTACCCCAGCAGGTCACCTTCCCGGCATCTCCTGTAGGTAATTCTCTTTCACTATGTGTGCTTCTGGAATTCATATAGCGAGAAGCCATATTGAACGAAATGCTGCAACGTTAACGTAGAGGTCCAGTTTATAGAAACTATATAAAGGAACAGTTGTTTTTAAATATGTGTTATATATCAAATTACTTCCAATTATACCGTAACAGTACTCTAACAGCACTGAGCAAACGTATCCCCTGACAAAACTGTGCAGGCCTGCACGAGCACAGTCCATCATTGTGAACGTGTCAATGAATCATCGTCTACGTAAGAAAGAACGCACGTAAAACACTGTTGTAAAGTTGAGTCATAAACACTGGAATTAGTTGCTTCAAAGGCGTTCCATTCTCCCCAGCGGGTTAATTATTTCAGGTGTCTGTGCGGGGCGGCGCGGTGGCCCAGTGGTTAGCGCTGACGCCTCACAGCAAGAAGGTCCGGGGTTCGAATCTCTCGGCTCGGGTGCCTTTCTGTGTGGAGTTTGCATGCTCTCCTCGTGTCCGCGTGGGTTTTCGCTGGGTACTCCGGTTTCCTCCCACAGTCCAAAAGCATGCTCCTGGATAGGTTAATTGGCTCGCAGACTAAAATTGTCCCGCAATGCCTGGCGATGGACTGGCGTCCCGTCGTCGGGTGTATTCCTGCCTAACGCCCTGTGTTTCCGGGATAGGCTCCGGCTCACCGTGACCCTATATAGGATTAAGCGGTTTCAGATAATGAGATGAGAGGTGTCTGTGCGCACTCAGCTTCGCACGAGTGGCAGAATCGTATACTGTCACAGTTGATTTGCTTATGAATGTCGATAGTATACTAAGAAAACCTCAAACAGTGCTTAATCATACATAGAGATAAACAGCAAACAGAATCAAATACAGCAACATATACTTTAAGAATAACTGTAAAACACTCATCGGTGGAATTGCTTCACCGTTGTAAAACAAAGAACTCCTGAAAAAGGTTTTGATAACTAAAGAGCATAAACCATTATTATTTTCACTTGTTATGAGAAAAAACCCTTATGGTTGTCTTTTGCAGCTTTCATTAGTTACACTTTAATTTGCATGACATTATTCTTAAAGAATGTTTACTGCATGCATGCGGCTAATAGTACAGAAATGTCACCATACTGAAACTTGAAAACTATAAGTCACTTTCAAGAGATTACAATAACGTATTGCTAGTTACATTTGTATTAAGAATTCCAAAAAGGAGTTGGCTTAGGTGCTTCCAATGGATTGATGTGCCTTTTCTTATCTGATGACGATATACATTGTAATGATGTAGGTTTTCACGGCTCGATGCATGATGATTGCTTCGAAAAGCTGCTCTCTCGGGACAGCCGCGTCGATGGCTCTCTCTCCTCTCCTCGCGACGTTTCGCCTCACACGTTGCCTCCATCCTCAGGATGCCTCCATCCTCAGGATGCCTCCATCCTCAGGATGCATCCATCCTCAGGATGCATCCATCCTCAGGATGCATCCATCCTCAGGATGCATCCATCCTCAGGATGCATCCATCCTCAGGATGCTTAGTCAGAATTAAAGAGTAAGGGAAAAACGGTTGCTGGTGGAGGCCCTTCTGCCAGGAATGGTGTGAGCAAGCAAATACAGGGTTGGACCTTCTTCATACAATTGCTCAAGATGGCATTTAACACGTTAACATTGTGCCCGGCGATGGACTGGCGTCCCGTCGTCGGGTGTATTCCTGCTTTACGCCCTGTGTTTCCGGGATAGGCTCCGGCTCACCGTGACCCGATATAGGATTAAGCGGTTTCAGATAATGAGATGAGAGACGTTAACATTGCAGCTCATCTGCAAAGAGAATAATAACAATTACATTTACAGAGCGCTTTCCACCCGAGGGTCACAAAGCGCTGCAGAGAGCTGCGGAGAGAACTGCACGTCAACAACAACGACATTAGAATGGAAAATCAGTAGCAAACATTTTTTTTTTTGGGGGGGGGGGGGTTTGGTCTCTGTCCGTTAACATTGGTATAGAGAATACATACTAGGACGTTTCTCACAGCATTAAAAGCCAGCACGTGAAGGGCACATGGTATAGGTTGTAAAAGGCATTATTGCACTTTGTGTGTGGTGACTAATTTGTTCAAAAACTGTATATCCTCGTCTATGCCGTTTGCGGTTAAGTAAAAAAATCCCTCCTAAACTCTTCTTTTATACCTATTCTATATTGAGATCTGGATAAGTTTCCTGAAATAATGTCCAATTGTTGATTTCGGATCATAATAAATTTTATATACAGTATTATTTCCAGCGTTCGCAGCTTTGTCATGAGTCCTGATAATTTCCTAATATTGATCTCTGAAGCTAACTTGTGATGTCCACTGACAAGGCATCTCTTTAACTGTCCTAGTTTAAGATTCTATTTTCGTCCGTTATTTTTATCACCAATTTTTGTGTGCTTGTGAAATATTTATTTTACTTTATTGTCCTTTTCCCTAAACCATTTCTTGACCCAATATTTTCTCATTATATATTGTGGCTTATGGTTGATTTTCAGGCGTTGCTTTCGAGATAGTTTCATAAGTCTTTTGTCGTTTATAAAACGAAAGACTTCTTGAGGGACTTAAAACAGATATGGATAGATAACAACCACAACATGACTCTAAGAACAGCATAATAATCCTATTTCTCTAGAATGACCGGAGTATATTTATTCGTATGGTGAAACGATTCTGAAATGTACACCACATTCAATTAAACATTAACTACAACCAAGGGCACTTATAATTTTACTGCAATGGCAAACTGCGCTGTGCATGAAATTCCAGCAATGTCAGCACAATTATTTTTTCTCAACATTACACTTATTCTTTCTATGTTCCAACTTTGCTGTATCTCAAAATTATAAATGATGAGAAAGCTCATAACAGATGAATATGTATTGCAGTTAAAATTGTATATATTTAACACACAGAGATGTGAAATGCACGTAAAACAAACGGCTCTCAAATTCAACCAGACCACCAGCTCAAAAGAACTAAATGTGTAGTCATTGATGCGTCTAGAATTTCGACCACCAACCCAAGAGTTAAAAAAATGTGGCGACATCCGAACAGACAATTGTACACCGATTTTGTCTACATTAAGCTTCATTTTCAGCTACTAGTGGCTAGAGATTTCCTGGAAGATGTAATTCGTAAACTACAAGGCGAATTCAATAACCTGCAAAACCAGCTTCTCTCACTTAAACTAGTCCTTAATGCCATTAAAACTAAATTCGTGTTCTTCTCGACGAGAACGACATAAAAATCGCCACTTCTGTTAATAATCAACAAATCCAACAAGTTTAGGAATACAATACCTTAGCTTCATATTACACTCCAAAATTGAAATTAAGACCTCACATTAATTATATTGCCAAGAAGATTGAAATTAAAACTGGCTTTCTCGACAGTTTGCTAAATAAGTTCCGCTTTGACGTGATGAAGGGAATATTCTACGATTGCTTGATTATTGCCACATTGTCAATCAATTGGCACCCAGTATTATATTAAATAAAGATAACCCTCTATATAATTATATTCTTAGATTTACTTTGTATGGCCCCTACAAAACGCACCTTCACACTTAAGGTTCTTCTTACTACTGCTTACTAAGTATAACCTTAAGAAATTTAATGGATATGTTGTTCATATAGACACACAAACCAAATCTTAGACGCTCAACCAACTGTCTGCTTAATCTTCCTAGACGGATATAAAAATTCGGAGAAAAGGCTATTGTTGCAGCTGTCCCTCGCATTTGGGTCAATATTGCATGAGCCCGATACAAGTTAATACCATTGTTGAGCTACCTTAGATCCAAATGAGTGTCAATATTTCGGCCCAGCTGCGCTTGCATAATTTGATTGGTCTTTTTGAAGAGTTGCATATAGTCCTTCCTTTTATTGTGCAAAAAAATTAAACATTTCCAATGCCATTGTTGCACAACAACTGAATTGACTATTGTTATGTTATTGTCCAGCTGAACATTGGGTGCTACTGTTTATTTAATAATTATGGTGCTATCGGTTTTTTTCATGATGATGGTAAGGGTTTCATCTTTGTATAAGTTGCTGTTGTGAGTTTGCTTATTTGTGCAATCTAAAGTCTTACCGATTACATTTATGATTACAGTTAGAGCTTAATTTATATAGGTCGTTGCTGTACATTTATGTGCCCTGTAACTTTATACGTTGTTGCGTTGGTCATTTCGGACGTTTATTGCGTTGCAGGAAGCCCCGCATTCAGAACTTGCAAGCTCACCGGGTACTTTCTGCTTTAATATAAACATATATGACGACATGAAGAGAAGCAAATGTACATTGTTCTAATATCCTGCTGGGTGTCTCAGATATGCAAATGCATTTACTACTTTAATTATTGATGCTTGAGGTAGGGGCTGATCGAGCCCCACAATAATGATGCTATAATCCCAAAACATACAATATACACAACCGTACCTGTATTAGACAATCTGGTATTGCTCTTTCGCTTAATACCGTATCTCATCTACGCCCTCTGCCGGTTTATTATCACAATACAATTAACGCCACATGCCCTTGCAGCAAAGTTAATGTGCAATACTTGTATCTAAGTTGATACATTTTGGACTCATATGTAGACGCACCAAAACGTTTCTATAATCGTAACAACGACGCGATAACAACAATGACGACTATTAGTAACTTAAAACAAGCGCTGCGCCAGGCGAGCGCGAGGTTCGGTGTCGCGGGCGCACGGGACCGGTCTCGGCTAGTATTTCTGCGGGGCTCGCGCTCACCATCGCCGTCGGGTTCGGGCGGTGCGAGCCGTAGGCCCGAGACGACGGCGGCGGCGGCAGCAGCAGGTGCACCTAGCCTGGTTCTGGGCGTGGAGACGAGCTGCGACGAGACCGGAGCGGCGGTCGTGTGCGCCCGGAGTGGGTCGCTGCTGGGCGAAGCCCTCGACTCGCAGAAGGAGTTTCATCTCAGGTGAAAACGGCGCGGTGACATCGCTCGAGCGTGCCGTCTGGATGAACGCCATCACCGCTTGGCGAGAGCTTTAACGCCGCGCTCAGCTGTACATTTGAATTGTTTTCCCCCCTCAAAAAGATGAAAACTCGTATTTGATATCAAGGAAACCTATGTGGATTTCCAGTTTCATTTAGAAAAAATACTGTGGATACAACCCCCCCCCCCATTCATTATCAATACCCGCTGCATCCTGTAGACTGTAAAGGGTCACGGGGTGGGGGAGCGCGCAGAGCCTATCCCGGCAGACAGAGGGCGCACGGCGGCGGAGGGGGGCATACCTAGCATGTGACGCCAGTACATCGCAGTGCACGCTTTTAGGGCAATTAACTCAGCAGGCCAATTAATCTAGGCAGGAGCGTGTTTTGGACGGTGGGAGGAAAACGGAGTACCAGACGAAAAGCCACGCGGACACGGGGAGAGAACGCGCAAACGCCACACAGAAAGGCAAAAAGAAACCCCCATCGTTTTAAAAATATGATTTAAAAGTAAGCATATTTGCCCGGCGGTGGACTGGCGTCCCGTCGTCGGGTGTATTCCTGCCTTACGCCCTGTGTTTCCGGGATAGGCTCCGGCTCACCGTGACCCTATATAGGATTAAGCGGTTTCAGATTATGAGATGAGATGAAGTAAGCATATTTGACTGTTCGTACATTTCAAAACCCAAGTGAATTATTACTCGAACCAGCACTGAAGCAGTGCCCATCTGTTTACAGCATTTACCTATTGTGTCCCTTCGGCATTCCCATGGCAGGGGCAAGTCTATCCAACCACTGTTGACTTCCTCACAAGTGGTACCCGGGAGGTTTGATGGACTGAGTGACTGGTTTATCGTGGATTTGAACTCGGTTTAACTCTTATTGCGTTTCCACCAGGAACGGCGGTATCATCCCTAAGCTCGCACAGCAGCTGCACCGGGAGCACATTGATGAGGTGGTGCAGAAGGCTTTGAGGGCCAGCGGGGCGAGCCTCTGTGACCTGTGCGCCATCGCCACCACAGTGCAGCCCGGCCTGGCGATGTGTTTGGCCGTCGGGATGGAGTACAGCACCCAACTGTTGGAGCGCGCTGGCCCACACACCAAGTTTATCCCCATCCATCACATGGAGGTGCCCACGTGGAGAGTTCTGTTGCTTGGCATACTTGGCCTGAGTTGGCTTTGTATGATTCACCCGCTGATCCCAGGGATTGGGGGAATATGTAATAGTCAACGGTCACGATTTGATTCCAGAATAAATGTTTTGTGCCTCTTCATTCTTCGTTGTTCTATGTGTACAACTTTGTTTTCTCCCCATTTCATCTCATTGTCAGAAACCGATTAGTCCTGTATAGGATCGTGGTGAGCCGGAGCCTATCCCGGCAGACACGGCGCAAGGCAGGGATAGACCCACGATGGGACCCCAATCCATTACCGGGCACTGCGGGCAATTTAGTCTGCACGCCAATTAACCTATGTAGCAGCATGTTTTTGGACTGTGGGAGAAAACCGGAGTGCCCGGCAAAAACCCACGCGAACACGGGGAGAGAACTCGCAAACTCCACACAGCAAGGCACTCGAGCCGAGATTCGAACCCGGGTCCTTCTTGCGGTGAGGCGACAGCGCTACCCATTGGGCCACCGTGCCGCCCCATTTTTGTTTCCTGTACCTTATTATTCGGTTCAGGATCAGTACCCACTTGATCCTGTGCAGGGTTGCGGGGGGGGGCCGGTACCTATCCCGGCATAGGGCACATACCCATTATTTACTTTACCATATAAGCATCGTGTAGACTGACACATTTTTCATTAACTGTCATTTACTACTGATGAAAGAAGGATTCGCCTCTGATGTAGCTGTATTGTTTTTCTCCTACTCAAAAGATGTACCGAGTTAATTGCCCTGCAACCTCTCTGGCCATATGGTGTGTTTCTACGTGTCAGGCCCATGCCCTGACGGTTCGGATGATGCAGCAAGTGGAATTCCCATTTCTGGTGCTACTTGTATCAGGTGGTCACTGCCTGCTGGCTGTAGCGCGAGGGGTTAACGACTTCCTCCGACTCGGACAGACGTTGGACGAGGCACCTGGAGATATTTTTGACAAGGTGCTAACGTGGAAAAGATGTTTATATGCTGATGTGGCAATTGCATAGGGAATAGCGTTGTAGCTTGGTGGGATTGACATTTAGGACATTGGATAATAGATGTGCAACATTTACAATGGAATGGAGACTGGTGAAGGAACGGAGTTAGAGAAAGAAAATTAGATCGTGGGATATGTAAAACATTTTTTTTAAAACGTTATTGTTGCTAATTTGCCGTTATGTCGTTGTTGACATGCCGTTCTCTCCGCAGCTCTGTGCAGCACTTTGTGACTCGGGTGAAAAGCACTCTATAAATGCAATTATTATTTAGAGGAGCATACTGGTTGGCGGTGGTGAAAGATTGAGCAGTTGAAGACATGGGGGTAAACCTTCAGTGGTGGGATTTAATGGCTTCGTTTGTGTTGTATTTTAATGTGAACCATATGTAATAGAACAAGAAATTGTGTCTGCTCGTATCAATGTGTTTTACAATACTTGTGTTTTTTCAATTTGTCTAGGTTGCTAGGCGTTTATCGCTGCATACAATTACAGAGCTCTCTGCAATGAGTGGTGGTCAAGCCATGGAACACATCTCAAAAGATGGGAACAGAATGGCGTTTAATTTTAAACATCCTCTTGCAAAGTACAGGGACTGTAACTTTTCATTCTCTGGACTTCGTACCCAAGTCGGACAAAAAATAAAGCAGAAGGAACTCGAAGAGGGTAATTACATGGAGGGGAAACTCCGAAATGTTTGACCGCGTAATTGTCTCCTAAAATAACACATTATTGAATATGCTGTTTGGGTCCTATTCAGGAACTGTTGAATCTATGATGCTAGTTTTCATATGGTTACAGGAATTAAAGAAGGACAAGTATTACAGTGTGCTAGTAGCATCGCAGCAGCTACTCAGTACACTGTGGCAGCACATATCGCAAAGCGCGCCCATCGTGCTATGGTGTTTTGCCTGCAAAACTCACTCATCCCTACGGACAAGCCAACATTGGTGTGTACTATAACTTTTCTGGCTTTAACAGTCACCGCTATCAGAATTGCACGCAAATATGTTAAGCACGCGCTGTTGGGTGGGTTACAGGTGGTGTCAGGTGGTGTGGCAAGCAACAGCATCTTAAAAAATGCCCTACGACAGGTTGCTGCCACTGTAGAATTCTCTGTCATCAGTCCTCCCCCACATCTCTGCACCGACAACGGCGTCATGATCGGATGGTAAGCACTCTTATGCATTTAACAGTATTGATTTTAAAATCGTATGTCATTTAACTAATACCCTCGGGTGAAAAGCGCTCTGGAAGTGCAATTACTATTATCACTGACCTACAGAACCGTTTTCTTTTCAGGAATGGTGTAGAGAGGCTGCGCGCCAATGTCGGAATATTCGCAAACACGTGTGGCATTCGATTTGAGCCCAAGTGAGTATACGTTATCAGCACGCGCCTCTTGACTTTTTAGAGTAATGCATTACGTGAAAGTGATCTTGTGATCTCATTCACAGATCTCCTTTGGGAGTGGACATATCTCAGCAAGTGTCAAATGCTTCAATCCGTGTGCCTTTGGTTAATTTGAGAATATAATACACTTAAAAAAAACTCAATGTATATTTTGTAATAAGTTATATTTACTTTGGAGTGTGGACTGTTAAGTGAAATTGCAGTAATCATGCAGTGTAATAAAATATTTTAATACTCTCACGTCTAACGTGTCTCATTTAAAGTTTGTCACCTGTTGTACATGGAACACCATTTAACATTGGGTCATGTCAGCTGAGCGGATGGTACAAATGGGTTGAATTGTTGGTCTTTTATGCACTTTGTAAATTGCCAAATAATAGAGAAACTGCATTGCTAGTTCAGCACACAAATAATGCCTTGGGGATAATGGAGGGTCTGGTATGGATAACCTTTAACATTTCAATAACTAAGGCAGCCGTTCACTGCACGTATAACAGGCTCGAGTGAGGTGTGAACATTTAAAGGGCGTTTTCAAAACAACCGCCGAGCATTAGACGATGAGATCTGCGGCAGTGCTTTAGCTTCCTATGCCAACTAGTGAATACAACTCTTAGCAGGTGTTATTGCAGAGAATCAAGTTCTTCGTGAACAGTACAGCTTGCCCAATAGTCAGCTGCTCGGTGGATCGACACTTTACAGTATTGCCAGATGGCTATAGGTTACGAAGGCCCTCATTCAGTAGACTGACCACAACTGTTATTGACGAAGCTTACCCGTGAGGCGTGTGTACTCCTGGAGCTCTGCTCACCTGGGGGATTGAATATTGGAAACATCCCCACGGTTTAAAAAAAAAGTTATTATTGCATGGGGTCAGCTACTCGCATCTGTTTTGCGCCTCAAAAAAACACCTTAACAGATTCAGGTTTATACCGATAAGACAAATAATTGGATGGGCTAATTGCTTTAATGAATTTGCTTGTTTGAAAGTTGTGAACAACTTAATGCTTCATTTTGAAATATATTAGGGTGGAATGTATGCGTGTGTATATGTTGTGCACATTAAATAAAAGCATTCAAACTAAAAGAAAATTGCACCTGCATATCCTTAGCACAATGTGAACAAATGTTAGAACAAATATAAACTGTATGATTCTTTGGTTTATTAAATGCTGAAAATATATTATTCTTGCATTTATTTTTTTGAGTTCTGCAAAGACATGCACTACAAACGCTGAAATTCTGTATCAATTTTAACTCAAAGAGCTATCAAAACGTGCAATCTCAATGCTTATTGCAATGAACAGTTATAATATCACCTTTTATAATCACCTTTCTAAATAATGAATATTTATATAACCATTAATGGTTGTCTAATTTCTGTTCATTGTGTGCATTAGTCCTGTAGATGCGGCTTATTTCACACATTCGTTACAATAATGCACTTTTCAAAAGAAGAATTGCTTAAAATTATAATTATGCACCAACCAATGCCTTAATCTGAAACATGTAAATGTTCATATGAAGCATATTATCCAAATTCAACTGCAGAAAACAGATGCATTATCTATGGCTCACTGTAGCTTATTGCAGCTCTATCTCGCATGCAGACTCGCAACTGGTAATGGGACTAACATGTACTTAACCCATTTTTGCTTAAAGTTTTAAGTACCCTGTCAGTGCAATGATTTCCTTATGTAAAACAAATGAAACCCTTTGGCAAGACACTAGAAAAACATGCAAAGCCCTGAGATTAATACTGGACATATTGGTCACCAATGCTATTGGTGCCAAAGTATTTTAATGTGCAGCATACAAGTGAAATAAAATACAAGTATGGATCATAATGATAAAATAAAGTGAATGGAAATGTAGATCGATTTAAATGAAATCTTGCTCCTTCAAGCTGCTTTAATGTACAATAAACATGGAAGTCTACTTAATGGACTGCCACTACACATTGCTGCAGATATCTTGCAGGTAGCCCATTGATCTATGTTTGTAATATGCCAGTTAATCCAGACTTTAAAGGTATCATTAATATACAATTTCTGTAGATTTAATGTGACTGACAATGGGCCATACATTTAATATGAAACATTCAATAAAGCATTTTACAGTGCTGTGTTATTGCTTGATCTATTTCAACCAAACATTTCGGGTTGACTTTGCCTTTCATTTAACTTCAGAGACGCCACAATTGGCTCCAACTCTAAAATACAAGCTGTAGACATCTTCTGAACCACTGTTCGTCCACACTAGTGCAAGTTTGTGACTTTAATCTTTTTTTTTCTGTTCACGACCTGCAAATCTCTCCAATTGCATGGAGCATCTAATGGTACGTATCCAGTCACAAAGCTCACTCATACCAAACAGACTAATTTCCATCTGCTGCCTCCTCCACGTCAGATTCATCATTATTACTGATTGTCCTCAAGCCACTGGCCCTAAGAGAGATGAGCCTGGGGCAAGACGATAATAGAGCGGACAGACCAGTGAGGGTGGCCCCAGTGTGGTCCAGGTTCAGTTGTGCCAATACCGGCAAACGCAGCTGTCTCAGTCCTGCGTGGGGGGTAGGGAGGGGAAATTCACAGTTATTAATTACAGCTGTGCAAATTCGTCTTCTAGAGGTAAAATATAGTACACATTTTTACGTGGTCCCATTATGACACTTTATACCTTATTTTATTATGAAGTAAAAAGGATGGAAACAATGTTCTACTAAATTACCAAATACAAAAAGTTAGCCTGTCGTTTCAATCAGTGACTTTTTCTAACACAAAAATGCTTGATTTGCCAAGCAAAAAACGAATAATTGTCGTGTCATATATTTCATTTACAGTCCTTTCAGTCCACCCGATCACAGGAGTTACATGACCATATTCCACCAAGCTGATCAGTGCGGGCTGGTGAAGGCCTGGAGTGTGAAGACCTATTCAGATATCACTCGTCACTAATGATAACTGTGGCAGAGACTTTTAACTCGAGTTGCTAGATTTATAGAAAAGTGCCCAGAACTACACCACCACTATGCCCTGCGTTATTCATTTTTAGTTAATGCATTACTTTAACTCTGGAAGTGTCTCATTATCTGAAACCGCTTAATCCTATATAGGGTCACGGTGAGCCGGAGCCTATCCCGGAAACACAGGGCGTAAGGCAGGAATACACCCGACGACGGGACGCCAGTCCATCGCCGGGCATTGCGGGGCAATTTTAGTCTGCGAGCCAATCAACCGCGTTGTGCAATTTCCTTTGTCGCACCCCTGTCCGTGATGCGCGTGCGGCTCAGGTTAAGCTTGGCGAGGCGGGTACAGTGGCGGATTCCATGCTTCAGCACACTGTTCCCCACATTCGTCTCCATCAGGCTTAGCATCTATAGCACGACACACAGGAGCACCACTGTGAGATGAGTACGATATGGTTCAACCAACAGGTACATGTACAGCCTTTTTGTAAATCTGCTGAGAGACGACTGAGCACGTTGTGGCAGTAAAACTATATACAATTATTCTGGTATGAGCTGATTAAGGTAGGCAGGATAAACACTAAAGCATATAGAGCAACTCAGCAGATTTTGCTGCCTACAATATAATGCGACAGCAGTCTGCAACAAGCTGTAACCCATGGTGGTCACCCATCCAATGTATATCCAGGATAAACAATTTTTGGTCTCCGAAATTTGATGAGATCATGTGCACTTCAGGTTATTTCATTAGTCACCCACAATTTCAAACACAAATTACTCATTTGCATCTTCTCTCATGTTGTAATTTCTGTAATCTATTTCGAAGTAGTATATAACCACCAAGCAATTAATACACAAGCACTTCCAAGAATACACTGGCAACCACATGTCTCACGATCATACTTGAGATCTATCCAGCACCCAGGCAAACATAGCTAATTACACATTAGATCTGTCTACTACCCAAGTCATGGCAACGTAAGTGTGTGTGGAGCATGAGCGGATGGATAGACGTAGTGGCATGTGACCTGCAGGTGTGGCAGGCAGATGACAAAGGCTGCTACACCGCGACTGGTGACGGGCGTGCGATCCAGGCTGAGCTCCTCGAGCAATCGAAGACAGTGCAACTTCTTAAGGCCACTGTCTGTCACACGTGTGTTGCTCAGCACCAGCTGCTTCAGCCTGGTACAGAGAAGCAAGCGTTAAAAAGGCAACTGTCAATATTCCCTATTACTACCTGCTGAAATAATTTCCTGCTTTCCACAGAGAGCCCTTTTTTGTCAATCCAATGCTGAATAAACACCCGCACACCATGTGAGTGTTTACGTGTCTGTGTGACCATACTTCACTATGCAGGTCAATTCAGCTAAAGTGAAGGTAGACAGCGTAGACCTTGCAGCACAGTGAAGTACAATGGATTTTGATGCAGTGCTCCCTGCTGACCACTCAGTCTATATAGGTTCCCAGAGCTGAAAGATTGGGTGCATTCCGAGTGATCTAGTCATGAGCAAAATATTAATGAGATTGAGAATTTTTACTTGCGATTGCATGGCTGCAAGTGTGTGCACGAGCGTGTGCATTACCCCTTAAGGCACGCAATGTACTGTGCGCCGTCATCAGAGATGTGAATGTAGTCGGCAAGGTTGAGCTCTGTGAGCAGGGTGAGCCGCGTGATATGTTCCAGGCCTGCATCCGTCACTATGAGCCTGCATGGCAGGTGCAGCACGCTAAGCTTCAGCCCTGGTGAGAGAACACGTGTACAGCACACAGAGCAACGTTGAACAGTACAAGGGTGGCACGTACGTATGGTGTAGAAGGATAAAATGATGGCAGTGCCAAACAGCGTTCACTTACGTAAAAACGATTCTTTAAAACAATCGATTTGTATATTGTACCGATGTAAGTTTTCACAGCTCGATGTACGATCGCTTCCAAAAGCTGCTATTTTGGGATAGACATGTTGATCGCTCCTTCCTTTTCCTTCACGACGTTTCACCGCTCAGGTCGGAACGCCTGAGGATGCCTTCAACATGGGAGGTGAAGCGTCGCGAAAGAGAGAAGGAGCGATCGACGTGGCTATCTCGAAAGAGCAGCTTTTGGAAGCTATTTGTTTATTGTTACCTTTAGACATGATTATGATAGTGCTGATCTGTCAGCAAAAGTCTGTTCGACTCAATGCCTCATTAAACACATGTTAATTAACTAATGTTTGGTTTACCAATCAAAAAGACAAAGATATAAACTTGAAAAGTAGTGCCCTTACCTACTGAGCTAGAAATTCTCCACCCCTCGGGCTCTCCAGCTCAAATCTACGCAGATAAGAACTGCATCCACACAGCTTGTGTCAAAGCACACTGCACGATTGGTATTGCGGTCACCAACCTGAGAGAAGATGCAGCGCCTGGTTGCCGTCAACGGAGTGAACGCCAAACAGACTGAGAAAGGCGAGCTTAGGGTGGTCCGCGATTGCGGCCAGCGATTCCTCGCTCACCGACGTGTTGTCCAGGCTGAGTGCGTGCAACGACAGCAGCTGGCGCACGGAGGACACGTCCACAATCTGGCGGATACACAGGATACATTTGTACCGATGTAGGTTTTCACGGCTCGATGCATGATGATTGCTTACCCGAGCTGCTCTTTCGATATGGCCGTGCCGAGCGCTTCGCTTGCCTCCCGCACGACGTTTCGCCTCCAGAGTGGGAGGCGAAACGTTTCTTTGGTAAGCAATCATCACTGCTGTTTTTATTCATGAATGCTTTCCAATGAACTTACAAAAATGGCTGGTACACGAAAACTCTTGTAATGATGACCAATATTAATAACACTTTAGTATAGCTATAAGAATCATAGAAAACGGGCGGCACGGTGGCCCAGTGGGTAGCACTGTCACCTCACAGCAAGAAGGTCCTGGGTTCGAATCTCGGCTCGGGTGCCTTTCTGTGTGGCATTTGGATGTTCTCCCTGTGTTCGCGTGGGTTTTCGCCGGGCACTCTGGTTTCCTCTCACAGTCCAAAAAACATGCTGCTGCATAGGTTAATTGGCTTGCAGACTAAATTTCCCACAGTGCCCGGTGATGGACTGGCGTCCTATCGTGGGTATATCCTTGCCTTGCGCTCTGTGTCTACTGGGATAGGCTCCGGCTCACTGCGACCCTGTACAGGATTAAGCGGTTCTGACAATGAGGTAAGATGAGACCACAGAAAACTGACCAAATCAATATATAAATTACCCAAAACCTATTGGTAAGATTAAACTGCATAAAAATTATTCGTAATCACACGGAATCAAACCTGGCATGTGCAAGGTGATATCTCATTCTGCGGCTTGTAATAACATTAACGCTCGTCAATATACTGATATAGCTTTTCGCGGCCAATATACCGATATAGGTTTTCGCGGCTCGAAGAGCATTGCTCGAAAAAAAACTGCTCTTTCGGGATGTCCATGTCGCGTGCTCCTTACCTCTCCAACCATAAAAGCAAAATGTAAATGTTACAGAATCTATGCAAATGCAGGACTTTTGTTATACTACGAAAAGCTATTCATGTAATGCTCGATTTTTATGGACAGCAAATCAATACAAGCGCGTGAATGTAGGTGATAAGTGAATGGCCTGCACACCGCCGTGCTTTTGATGCTGAGCCCTTGCAGCTGTGGTACAGTGCGCGGCAGCTCCTGCACCGTGGCCTCGGTGATAGACGTCTGGTTCAGGCTAAGCTGGACGAGTGACGGTGGCGCCTGCTCCAGGTACGCAAGCAAGCCTGCATCGGTCACTCGTGTCCTGTCCAACACCAGCTGCTTCAGGCTCCTCAACTCTGGAGCATGGGAAGACGTGTCAAAAGGAAGCATTCAGTGTATAATGTATATTTCGATCTGGTTATGGAAAAATGCCTCCCCACGTGTATCACGGCGATCACAATCATATCACCCCGCTTATCAAAGCAGGTTGAATAAAACATCAGAGTGGGAGCATATATTCTGCTGCACTACCCTCTGCTGTCCAGCTTGTAGACTTGTTTGTCAGATTAATTTACTGAAATAATTGATGGTTTCGGGGCAGTACAGTGGCCCAGTGGGTAGCGCTGTTGCCTCACGGCAAGACGGTCCTGGGTTCGAATCTCTGCTCGGGTGCCTTTGTGTGGAGTTTGCGTGTTCTCCCCGTATCCGCGTGGGTTTTCGCCAGGCGCTCCGGTTTCCTCCAAACGTCCAAAAAACATGCTGCTGCATAAGTTAATTGGCTTGCAGACTAAATTGCCTGCAGTGTCCGGTGATGGACTGGCGTCCCATCGTGGGTATATCCCTGTCTTGCGCCCTGTGTCTGCCAGGATAGGCTCCGGCTCGTCGCGACCCTGTACAGGACTAAGCGGATTCTGACAATGAGATGAGATGAATTGGTGATTTCTGTGCTGTGCAATTTTGCGTGTTACTGTTTACTGTGTCATTCGTGTTAATATTTTATCTTTGCACAAATTAGTACTACGAATTTTTTCATTCATCTTTTGTCTGCTGAAATAATAAACATCTATATATTGAAACTTGTGTCCTCCGTGACCATTAAAGTGCTTAATTGCCGACTACAAGATTTGCGTGACAGTTAAAAACATAAAAGAAACTAAGGAAACACGATGCACACTGAGAATGTGCTACCTTTAACGTAAACGAGGCACTTGTCGGACAGCTTAGCGCAGGCCGCCAGGTTGAGGTGGTGCAACCGCGACAGTGATGTAAGGCACTCGAGACTCCGGTCTGACAGAACGACAATAACATGTTTCATCCACCAACACGGGCAAACGTAACTAATATAGCGTCTGAATAATGTGATGGCATCCACAGACCAGTGATGAGGGAGGAGGACAGTAGACTGAGGCTCTTGAGGGATGGAAAGAGTCGTAGTTGGTGCAGCAGTTCGTTGGTAGTGAGTGAATAGCAGTCCAAGCGCAGGCACTGCAATGAACAGCCCCGGAACATATCAAGGGTCCTTGGGCGTAGCTTCTTATCCTTAATCAACTGAGCAATGATCTTCTCGGCTACAGATGGGTTCAGGCAGGCCAGGCTGCTGGTGAATCGCATGCTGGGGTCTACATTTACATGAGAAAATGAGGAAGAAGAAATGTACAGCAATTGTTTAAACGTTTGTTTGTGAACAGTTCATGTCACTGCATTGCATGTTCTACACGTTAGCATTTTATGAATAAAGTATTTAGTCTCTATGTAATAAAAACAGGTCTTTTTTTATATGAGAAATGCATTATAGAGTTGCTCTTTCAGTACGGTCTTATTGAGCATTCCTCCTCTCTAAGCGCTTTTACTTTAATAGAAAAGTCAGGTAAAGATGTATATGTAAAACAAGGTGAAATTTAGACAAATAGAATGACAAATACTCATTAAATGATGATTGCTTCGAAAAGCAATTCCTGTGATTATATACACGTGTGCAGGTGTGTGCACCCAACATGTGTTTTTTTGCAGCTCACCAGTAATCAGCACACACACTGTGCTCAATGCTAGGTCACCAAGCGCTGGAATAACTCGGACACGTGTTGGCCTGAGTCCAGAATCAAACTTCACGTTAGACAAGGAAGGTGGCATCACCTCGTCATGCGGTGGCTGATGGTCAGGCTCACCGCCACGTGCGCCCTCATCCCTGCAAAAGGGCCCAGGACATGTACGATTCAACATTGTCGCCAGCGGTTGTGAAAAAATACTCACCACTCATCACAACCACCACATCACCACACACGTGCCACATGGCTGTGCTGTGAGAAAGTCATGTGGTCCTCACTGTAGCCGATGTCCCTGCCCTGGAAATAGATGAGGGTGCTCTCTGGCTCTTGGAGGCAAGTCTGGAGTTGAAACAGCAGGTAGGGTGACATTAAATACAATTGCATTATGTGGCATTATATAGCGCACTCAGTGTGATTTGTTGTGATTAACTTTAATCTTATTTTGGAGACATAGCTAACCTTGTAGCAGTCCAAATATCTCATGGAAATCAATCCGCTGGTCATCATGCTGCTCCATTGCAACGTCGTGTCCTCTCCCTACAAAACAGAACCAACCAACAAGTGTTACCATACTCTAGCAATACATTTCTCTAGATATTGTCTATGATGATTGCGTCCAAAAGCTGCTCCACTGCGCCTGAGGATGCCTCCAACGTGTGAGGCGAAACGTCGCGAGGTGGACAGAGGGAGCGATCGACGCGGCTGTCCCGAGAGCAGCTTTTCGAAGCAATCATTATGCAGCGAGCCGTGAAAACCGACATCATTACTTTATCTTACTATGGTTTTGAAAATCACTTCTGTTCATCAAAATCTTGACATATATGTATATGTTTAAACCAATGCATGCTTTAAAATCAAATAACTCACTCATTATGTACAGCGTTCTCGTGCAGCTTAAAAGGAGGGTGCATATAGCAAGCATAAAGTGAACAGTTGTGCGACGTTGTGCTCACCCCAGCCAAACCTCTGTGGAAGCCGTCCATCCTCCTCCTCGTCCATGTCTGGCTGTGGCGGGTCCTCCACCTCCATATGTCCATCTAAGCTGTGTTCTGCATCCTGTGCTGGCTCATCGGCCGCGTTCCCAATGCAGTTCTCAACATCCATGTCTTGATCCTTCTCCGGCTTGGAGCTCTCTGGCTCAGTAATTTCCTCGCTGTGTGCACCACAATCCTGCTCTTGCTGTGTTAAGAAAAAATAACAAGTTCAGCATTAGTATCTCAGTTTAAACACAGATCCTTGTGCCAAGCAATTATTCTGTTATATAATTTACCCACAGAGAATTATATTGGAAATGGGAGTCCAGACTGACGTTAAACAAATTGCTGACATTCATTAATTTCTAAATACAGTGCATTGATTGCTGTATGCTGTATTGCAAACGAGCTTATTCACCTCTGCATGGGAACATCCCTCACCCTCTGTGGCACCCACACTGCAGTGCTCAGTTCTATTAACAGCACTTATGTGTGTTTCCGCCATGTCTGTCACGACAGGAGTGTCTTCTCGATCAGCGGTACTATCCGGTGTTGCGATAGTTTCTTTATTAACAGCTTCTTCATCTTGTGAGGTGCTACCAACGCCCTCTTCAAGCATGGGGCAGGCACAGCCCGGAGATGCCGCTGCTTGGGGACTCTCCTTGGCCTTACGCACACACAGTGTGCCATTGGGCACAAGCCCCAACTCTGCAAGCGTCAGATCAAGCTCAGCGGTGCCAAAGTCCTGCCGCGGATATGGCTGGAAGAGATGTATGGGCGACGGAAGCTTGGGGCAGCGTTGGCCAATGTATTCTTGCACTTTACGTAGAGTGCACACGCACGGGAAACGGTCTCGAAGTAACTCTCCAGATGGCAGGCGAATCTGCATAAAACGTGAAAAAAGCAGTGACACACACACATTACAACAAAGCACAGGATTCTGTAAATTAAGCTTGTTGAACAGTCTGCTCATCACATCCGTATGTTGTTAGTGGTGTAGGAATGATAATGACCTGCAGGAGGCACAGTCCAGACACACTGGTCTGGCGGCGGCCCCCAAGAGCACCACCCCCCTCTGTGCTTGGTACGGACGCAAGCGATGACTTCTCTTGCTGCTGCTTTCTGTCCTCCTCAATCCTCTTCAAAACCATCTCGCGCTCCTAAAAAAAAATCCAATTGGCGAAAAATGTGTCGATATCATTTAAAAATCTTAGCTCTATACATTTAAGACTGACTACAGTGAACATGTATTAAGTCATATCTCCAAAAGGTCATATCCAAATGAGACAATGCTGTTCTTATTAGTTCTCTCCTGGTTAGAGAAAATACTCTTCAACTTTGCCAACACACAGGACAGCTCAAAAGTATTTTAAAGCGAGGTAAAGTACAACTTAATTTACTTATCTCGGCAAAATAAGTCTTGGGCAAACATGTATTGTAAATTGATAAGACACAATGTTAAAAATAAATCCTTGCTCTTTATATGTGTGCCGCAGCAAAGGTACCTTGACTTTGCGCTGTTTCTCTGCCTTGGCGTCATTCGCTTCTTGTTCTCTCTGCTTGTCTCCAAAATTGTCTTTCTCAGGGCTTCGTTTTCTGGACACCACCTTTAAATCTTGGCTCTCTACCAACACATTAAAAAAAATCGCTGTTGAACATACATTTGTCTGGCTAAAGTAACAGGCTGTGATAGTCATTTGCAGTTTATTGTCCCCTTTTTACAGGAAAACCTGGACTGGCAAAATTTGTAAAATTGTATTAAGTAAAAAGAAACCAAATTACTCAAATAAAACCCACACGTATAAAACGACAAGACTTAAAGTTCCATACAGATGGAATCAATCCATTGCTGCACTGCTGATTTGCCATTATTATGTCGTTGTTGACATGCCGTTCTCTCCAGCTCTGTGCAGCGCTGTGACCCTCGGGTGAAAAGCACTCTGGACTATGGGAGGAAACCCAAGTGCCCGGCGAAAACCCACAGACACAGGGAGAACATGCAAACTCCACATAGAGGCACCCGAGCCGAGATTCGAACCCGGGCCCTTCTTGTTGTGAGGCGACAGCGTCACCCACTGGGCCACCGCGCTGCCCTATTGTAAATGTGATTGGTACAAATGTTGTAAATAAATGGTCAAATTCAAATCTTGGTCATGTTATGGGTTTCTCTTTAACACACCGGTATGCTGAATCAGCAATAAATTGACAACTACTGGTCACCAGACGAAAACCTGTGTCGGGTTGAGTTGGGTTTAAAACACTTTTACATGTATAGCCTTAACTCTGCTTAACTGCCAAGATATTTCAAGGTAAGGAGCATTAAGGGTCACAATGTGATAAATAACTGAAATATTTCTGAGACAAGAATTATACTTTTGCACAACTCTATTTAAATAATATTTAAATAATAATCACCTATGAACATAAAGTGCTTCTCGTTGTGTACAACTGGCGAGGACTGTTGATGCGGCCCAGTGTTGTTGTGCCGGGATGATGGCTCTCTTCCCTCTATTATTTATTCCTACTATTTGACTTTCAGTTGAACTGTCCTGATGTTGTTGATATGCCGTTCTCTCCACAGCTCGGATTTGTAAAAAAAAAGAAACACAAGAAAACGTTATTGTTGCTGATTGGATGTTCTTATCTCTCCCCAGCTCTGTGCAAAGCTTTGTGACCCTCGGGTGAAAAATGCTCCAAAAATGCAATTATTATTATTATTACAAATGATAAACTCTAAATTCTTGGAATTTAATGCACGTGTTTTACAAAGGTCAGAGAGCCAAGATAATACATCATAAATAGAAAGTGTTTTAAACATTAGCCATGACTGCAGGTGACAAAACGTCACGCATGGAAAGTGGCTAGTTATATGCACACTGCACTGTGAACCAGGTCATCTAATTTCTCAGACATGGGCAAAATCAGTTGTGTATAAACTGGTCCTGGAACCATCCTCCATCAACCGACAAACAGCAGCATAGTGAAATATGGCCAAACAACACACACTGCTGAGGCTTTAATGGAGCCAGGGCTTGATAATGGTCTGTACATTATTCATTGGTTTATTACTATAAATATAAATACGAAGGTTAATCAATAATGAGGAAAAACCCCACCAGCTCCCAGATGTACAAAATCCCTGCTGTCGGGGAATGCAGGTGGCTCAGCTGGGTGGTTGAAGGCTGCCATGGCGCCCTGGCTCAGTGAGGACGTGGCAGACGTGGCAGACGTGGCAGGCCACTTGAGCGAGAGTTGAGCGCTGGTGCCTGGCTGTCGCCTCATACTGTCGTCCTGAAGTAGCCTGCAACCACACCGATCGGCCACCCATCACCTCACACGAACTACCGATGGTTGCGGAGTATTCTTTATGAAGAAAACAAGCATTACAACGCACCATTATAATGTGTGGTATGTGGAACCAATTGCTGACTTGTGCAGAACGACTGGGTTTTATAACATCATAAGTCTTAAATATCAACAAATTCCTTTTTTAGGAAGGTACTACCTTGTGATAAGTGGCTAACTGAATCATGTGCATATAGCTGGGCTCACAACCAACTTGCTATACTAATTCTATATAGCTACTTTGCAGTTCAAATAATTTTAGTATCACATAATATAATACCCATTGCTTCCCAAGTGCTAGCTCAGAGGCCACTCAGTTTTTAAGTCAAGCAGTCAGTTTTTTATTTAAGTTGAGCTATGTAACTCTTTTTCACAGGTGATCCACAGCGAGGGGTAAGCAAGTTGTAATAATAGTACAATTTGTAACGTGTCCTAATTATACACCTGCTCATGGATCAGTCACAGATATGGAGGCACGAGGAAACCGCAGGGAGAGAGTCAGCCAGGCGATTAGCCAGTACCAACCTGCCAGGTACTGCTTCCTATATAATATAGACCAATTGATCAACGAGCTGTTTTGTTATGGCAAAAAACTGGCGAACTCAGAGGAAACTCTCACAGAACAGGGCCAAAACACACAATCCCCACACAAAATGGTGCCAGAGGCGGGAATCGAACTGCCTTGGGCAGGAATTTACTTCTGTGAGTTGCAGATGTTGCCACTGCGCCACCTTGCTCTAGTTACACACCTTGGGGCACCAGAGGCAATTAAGTCTGGGCAATTAACCAAAGCACCACACCCAATTGAGACTAACACATGGGGGCATCTCGCACTGCATTGATGTAGCAGGTGCAGCGCTGACCAGTCGACTGCGTCTTGCAGTGACACGAAGCCCGCGCTGAAAGCCTCCCGCATGCGCGACTCCTCAAAGCCCATGGCCACCAGTGCCTGCATCACCTCCCCCAGTGTCTGCTGCTCCGTGGGGAGGTCAGGGGAAGAGACACAGACACACACACACCAGAAGTGCAACAGAGACTTTTTTTTATGGAGTGGAACTTTTTGTGCCTGCCCTCGTGTCCAGAGGTTTAGTATAAATAGTTATTGCCCAAACGCAATGAAGCGCACACCGACAATTGTACATTTTGGCAGATTTCAACCACTCTTAAAAGTGTGTGCAGTACTCTATCATTAAGTGACAATTACTTGCACCGTAATGCCGGCAGAAATAAGGTAAGGCTAGAGTGGCACATTATAGGGATCTCCCCTGGTAAACAAGGATTCGATGGCATCATTGAGTTCTCATGTGGAGGTTTTTGTCAATCCACTGCTACATGACTGCATTCCCAAGGTGTGCGCGTCCTGCAAGTGTTCTTTTTACCCCAATTCACATCACCACAGTCACCCAAAATAGTTCAGGGAGGAAGATAACGACTGACTGTCCCCAATACACAAACTCCACGGAGAGACGACGGCGATAGACGTCGCTACTAAGGACCTGACGACCTCGGGGATCAGCGTGCAGCTGAACGTACTATTGTGCAGTACTGCTGTGGTTGCTCAACACCTAGACGAGCGAGACGAGACCACGGACAGAGAGCGAAGTAAGGACCTCACGCGAAGCGCAGCAGCCAAGTATGGGCGGCTGAGTCGCCCATACTGGGCTGCTCCAGCGACTGTCGTCTGTAAATGCAGTCCATTGTACTGAATCAACTCGGCGCGCACATCACAGGAGCACACCAACGTGTACAGTCGTATAATTCTAAAAAGAAAACTTTAAAAGAGCGATAAAGCTCAACGGTCCCTTCGTGCTTAAATACTGACAACTTTCAGCTGAGTCAGACGCCCACGTTGGACGGGAAACGTCCCGAAGGAGAGAAGAGAAAATGCTCGCCACGGCTATCCCGAAAGTGCCGCTATTGAGAGACAATGCTCACATTCACGCAGTCCCACACATCCCACACACACACACCCCACATACACCACACACACAACCGCGCGCACACACACACACACACACCCCACCCACTGTACATACCCGACCCACACTTCACCCACCACACACACACACCCTCACACAACCACATCCACCACACGCCACCTACACCCCCCACACACACAACACACACACACAACACACACACACAACACACGCACATGCACCCTCCACACTGCCCACACTACC